>LPNX010382467.1:0-49960 GCA_001517045.1 Pseudotsuga menziesii
TGTGGGCACTCGTTGGATGCGGAATCAAATTCCGCATCCAACGAGCTCTCCCGATCGAAATTTGAGTAAAAACACAGGGAGATATGTCGAAAATACGAACAAAAAAAATTGTTTTTTTCTTTCTTCCTCCAAAATTAATCAATATTATTTTATTATTTTAACTATTATTTTATTATTTTCCTTAGGAGGCCCATTTTAAACCCCAAAATTCCTCTAATGGGCACCTTTATCTTCTCCCTTTTTGTTTTCCAAGTGCATCGTGGAATATGTATTGAACATAAAGCTTCCAATCAAATTATTATAGGTGTTAATGCCCAAAAATGAACCAAATTGATGGGGTTGATGATCACCTCCTGGTGGGGCCATCAAGGACACCGGTTAAGATAAGTAGGCCTAAAAACATTGTGTGTTTGCCTTCGAGGATTTATGATTAGCTCTAAACCCTAAATATAAGTCTACAAAAATTTTATCAGACTGATCCCCTCTCCTAAGAGGACTTTCAATCATGTTATAATATGTTAGATAATAACAAAATATTCAAAATGTGAAAAATATGATAATTTAGATGCATTGTTATGGTATATTCACTTTTTCTAACAAATGTATTCACCTATCCCTGTTTCAAGAATAAAATAAAATAATATAACGCAATTGTCTAAAGTCACTTGACATTATTTTGAGCTTAGTGTTCTTTCTAACTGGATAAATAATCATAAGCCAAGAATAAATGACTCATTTTTACAAGTATCTTAGTCATCGTTAAGAAAATCAGTTTTATAGATTAGCTAAGCGATTTACTTGATTATTTTATATCATTACTTTAATTATTTTCATAAAGCATCTTTGTCATGATTAAAAAAATCATTTTAATAGACTGATCTACCGATTTACTTGATTATTTTACATCATTAGTTTATTTATTACGCTTGTTCGTGTTGTTGTAGTTCACACTCCCCATGCGTGCAACTGCCATTGGCTTTTAATTGGAAAAGTTCTACGAGTGTATGATTTGAAATTCAATAAAAATATATAATTTTTTAACATTTTAACTTAATGAAATGGAATCTATCACGTAGGTGGAATTATCTATAAATAAGAAAGATAAATTATTAAAAAGGTATTGATTTTTTTTAATGTAAAATAATTATTATATTATTATAATTATTAATTTTAAAGAAAATAAATATTGTTAATATAAAAAAAAAAATTATAAATATTATATAAAAAAAATATTAGTATTATAGTAAAAGAGGATATTGGAAAGTTTAGTGAGTTAGCTTAATCAATCTAAATACATTGTTTCAATATGGATTTTGTCTTGAGGTCTTCACTTCTAGTTTAGATGAGATTTTAATTTAGTTGAGTTTTGCTAGATTAGTAGTCACTAGTGGGACTTGTGGTTGGTCGTCTTTTATTAGGATATTTTGGGGAAGATAGTGAGATTTTATGATATTTTTTTGTGAAAAAATAAATTCAAAAGGGTTTGATTATTTGATTGTTACTAATGTTGTTAGGCATTTGGCTAATTCCATGTTGTAAGGTGTATGGTTCGAATCCCCATCTATCAGATACATTATTTTATGGTGATGGATTTACTAAAAATGTTATTCGTGAATGTGGAAAAGCATTCCTTGGATTTTATTGTGAAATTTTATTTGGAAAATAAAATAAAAAATGAACAAAACCTAAAACATCTTTGCTTGAAAGTATTTGATTCAATTATGAGACAAGTAAAGTAATTGATGAAAATCACTTTTGATTGGAATGTCCAACCTATAAAAACACTAAATTTAACTTTCAAAATTTTGTAATAAAATTGACTTTTTAACTTATAATATTAAAAAATAAAAATAAAAATTCATTTCCATATTATCGATCATAAAAAACAACATCATAAATCAAAATTGCTAATTTCATGTTTTAGATTTAATATATCAAAATTAATCCTAGTAAATGATAATACTCATAATCATCTAACCTCAAAATATAACAAAAACCTAATCAAAATATACTATAAACTTAATGGAATAATTGACTAACATGAAACATTGTTAGCAACCAAATGTTCTACACACACATAAAGTATAATAATGAAAAGACCTCCTTGCCAATAAAAATAATGTACTTTGAATAGTTGTACCACTTACAACATAGTCGACAACCAATTTTTCTATGCACACAAAGTATGATAATGAAAAAAAATATTGACAAAAATTTAGCCACTCATCCTCAAAAACTTTACAGGGGAGCGAGTTGATCGTCATGGGTGTCGACCATCTGCAACCAGGGTTCCGTAAGTATTGAAGGTTGAGGATTTGGGCAGTAGAGCTCGTTGGAGATGGCATACCTTGGTACCCATAAGTAGAACTTTCCTAGTCACCAGCCTTGAATTTTAAAACTCGTCACCCTGTTTTGGGGTTGTTGTTTTCCCTTGTGTTTTTTCTCCTTTTGGAACCCATGATGGCTAATAGACATGGAGTATGTCCTCTTGAGCAGAGGAATTAGTGCCAACCATGAAAAAAAGTGGGAATGATCTACTATTGTTATCTGTTTTTTCTTTTATCTATCAGTTTGTCTCGGGTTTAGTTTTTTATTATATTTTGTGACTCGAGATCCTTTCTCTCTCCTTTTACTATTCCTAGTTGGTTCCAAAGGAGCAACTGCAGGGTTTCTCGCAGAGGGGACAATGTTTTCTTCTTTCCAGTAGTGGTTTTTTCGTTGATATTTGTGATTAGGTTTTTTTTGATTTAACCCTTTGGTTAAACTCTGGTGGGAATCATGTGTTTCTCATGTTCACAAGCCATCATATTGACTTTTGGATTTGGTTGCATTATTGCTTTATGACGGTCTTACCGAGCTGCTCCATTGGTTGACTTCTTGTTTTTGTTTTTATGTTGTTGGATCTTTGTATCTACCTATTTTCCTTCTAGTTGTGAATAGGGATTACTCCTTATAACCCTTTAGTTATCCTTCAGTGGGAGGCATGTGCTTCACCTAGTCACGAGCTTCCTTTTTTACCTTTGTGGTTTTGTTTCATTAATGGTTTTTCGATTGGTTTTGGGATGTTCCAAGGTTGAATTCCTTTTTAGCACTGTCGAAACTTTGTTTGTACCTTGTTGGTTTTAGTCAAACAGATTACCTTTTATGTCTTCCCTGACCTATCAAATGGCAGGGTTGAAATCCCCCTGAGCCAGTTTTGGAACCAGCCAGTAGTTTTAGTGCTTTACTGCACAAGCCTTTTAAATCTCTGCGAAAGGTGAAGGCCTTTAAATATTTGAAGTCAAAACACGACTTTGTTCTTATCCAGGACGTTTATATGAAAAAATTCGAAGCTTTATGCACTAGAGCCTTGGTTGGAAGGATTGAGTATTGCAAAATGGAAAAAGAATATTGGGTGGAGTGGGCATCGCAACATCGGAAGCCCTTAATAAATTATGAACCGACTTTTAGTTGTATGTTGAACGGGTGGTTAACACCCCTCTTTCTTGACGGTAATGATGCCTCCAAGATTCTTAACATTCTCTAGAATACTCGTAAGGGATCTCTGGTATTGCATCAATGGCATGTAAATTTTGATCCTCTTCGTGTAAGGGTTTTGAAGCGACATTTGTGGGTTATGCTTCCTTCTTTGCCCTTTCCTCTTTGGAGTCGTGATGTGTTGATTGGCATTGCAAACTCTTTGGGTAGATTTGTGGCCGTGGATGAAAAAGTTTCTTCACTCTTTTGTCAAAAGGATGGCCCTTTTTTTGGTCGAATTGGATGTTACCAATGGGCTGCCTCTGAAAATTGACAATCTCTGGGATGATGAAGTTCATGTACAAAAATTGGACTATCTAAATATCCCTTTCATATGACATTTCTGCCATGAAATTGGACATCTCAGGAATAAATTCTCTTCACTACTGCACGATTCCCCTTCGTAATGTGTTGGATCCGAGAAGGATGCTCAAAAACTGGGAATCCAACTTTTTTTTTATGTTCTTCATCCTTCGTCAATTGTAACATGTATGTACAATTATGTTTCTCCTTCAAATTATGAAGATTTGACCAAACGAGAATTGTATTTTATTGTCGATGTGAAAAAAATTGCTACTTGCAAACGTTTACCGGCCAATGTGCTTCATGTCTCTGGTCACGCACTAGCGCGTGTCAATCCTGGGGGGATAGGTATTTTTTTTGTTAGATATCTTTCTTGTGAAGTGGGTGGGGATCTAGTTTCTTGGATTCATGTGATTCTACTCTTTTTTCTCTTGCTCCTTCGGTGATTGAAACCTTACATATTGCTTCTCCCAAGATGAAAGCACCACTCTTCTCAAGAATATTTCCCTCCTTTATCGAGGGAGGATCCTCTGTCAACTCCAGTAAGGGTTGAAAATCCCTCCATTCCTTAAGACTCTACTTCTTTCACCGATTTGACTCTCCTAAAATCTCTTACAATATTCTCTAATAAGTCTCCCTTATCACCTTCGATCGTTCATTTAGCCTCCATTAGACATGAGAACATGACCATTTGAAAAGCCAAAAAACCTAATAAGGATAGGTCTTCTCAGGATTCTGGGAACGAGGTGCATTATGTCCCTCTGTCATCTAGGATTATGGAAGCAGCCAAGACTGGCCACCCCCATAATCACCTTTCTTCTTCCAGGGTGCTTAGAGCAGCGCCACCCTCTTCTTTGGGTCATTAATGAAACTTCTCACCTTAATTGTCTGTGGTTTTGGAGGTCTCACCAAGTTAAAAGATCTCAGTTCTTTGCTTAATGATTTAAGACCTTATATTATTTGTTTACAAGAGATGATGTAGTGTGCTCATGACCAGGCCCTTCACCTTTTTTCCAAACTTAAACCTGGTTGGGATTTTTGTGCAAATTATTATGCTGGTCTCTCAAGTGGTATTTTAACTAGATGGGATCCCTTGGTATCCCGTTGTAAATATTTTCCCTCCATTGCTGGTATTTTGGTAAAGGCTAGGTTTAGGGGTTTGGACACTATTTTGTCTTGCCTAAACTGTTATGGTCCTTATCATGATAGGGAACCCTTTTGGAATGCAGTTGTTTATGGGGGAATTTTTAATATTCCCAACCTGATTATTGCAGGTGATCTTAGTTTTACTCTTTTTGATGCGAATATTTGGGGCTTGAAATATTGCATCGATCCCCTTGCTTCTTTCTTCTCACAGTTATTGCTTCACACTAACTTGGTGGACTTATCACCTATTTGTACAGTCCCGACTTGTAGGAATGGAAGGATTGGGGCTGAAGGAATTAGTAAGAGGCTTGACTGGTTTCTGTCTTCTAAGTCACTGGTGCCACTCTTTAAAAGATTCAGAACTTGATGCCATCCTTTGGTGATCTCGGATCACTTTCCATTATGTTTTGGGTGGGATGACTTAACTTTCAAACAAAACTTTCCATTTAAATTCAATCGTTCTTGGATGATGGAGGAAGATTTCTCATTCCTTGTTAAACGATCTTGGTATACAGAGGTAACACATCATGAAAATGATAAAATGACCTATTTAATTTTTAAATTAAAATGCTTGAAATGTGATGTGAAAAGCTGGAAAAAGAAGAAGAAAGTGAGTCATGGTTTGGATTTGGATGATATTGAGCTAGAGATACAACACCTTTTCCAAAACTCACCTTCTAGAATTCTTTCTTAGGAGGAGGATTATAAATTGGTATCTCTTAGGACCCAAAAAGAGAAAATTTTGGCTCATGAGGTTTTGACTTGGAGATTAAAAAGTCGTGCCATATGCATAGAATAGGGGGATGCAAACACAAAAAAATCATAGTTTTTCAAATGCAAGGTGAAATAGAAATTCTATCTAGGATTTATAGGATGATGTTGGTAATATCATTCATGAGGCAGGCTCATCTTAAAGCTCTGGTAGGAAAATCACTTCTCGACCCTTTTTAAGGATGATGGTAGTGCTCCCATTTCGGATCAACTAAAGGTCATAAAATTGTTTCCCTCTTTTTGATCTTCTAAGGAATCAACATCTTTGGGAATGGATGTCTCGATGGAAGAATTAGAGATATCTTTGAAGAGTTTCAAGAAGGAAAAAAGTCCCAGTCTTAATGATTGGTCGGTAGAATTCGTTTTGTCTTCTTTCGAGCTTGTAATTGTTGATTTACTTAAGGAAATTTAACAGTCCCTAAGGGTGGGTAAGATTCTTCACAATATCAACTCAACCTTCCTCACTCTCATCCCAAAATGTGAAAGGCCTAAATTCTATGTGTATTTTCTTCCAATCTCTCTTTGTATCCTGATTTATAAGCTTATTTCAAAAATTATCTCCTACAGATTAAATCATATATTAGTGACGGTTATTTCTATTGAACAATTCAGTTTTATGAAGAACAGAAAAATCCTTGAAGCGGTAGAAATTTCGCAAAAAATCCTACACACCATTAAGTTTAAGAAGATGGAAGCATTGGTACTTACATTAGATCTCATAAAAGACTTTGATAGAGAAAATTGGACTTTATTGTGCCTCATTTTATTACATGTGGGATTTTTAGTAAACACTATAAACTGGGTTATGGGATGTGTCTCTTCTACAAATTTCTTTGTACTTGTCAATGGATCTCCTTCTGGTTTCTTCAATGCTTATGGGGGCTTAAGACAAGGATGTCCATTGTCTCCTCTTCTATTTTTATTAGCAATTAAAGGACTTAGTCTCCAAATCGGAGAAGCAAATAGATGCAGAAACATATAAGGTATTTGACTCTCACCCACTCTATCCATTACACATTTACCCTTCGTGGATGATGTAGTATTATTTCAAACATAACCTTTGAGGAATGGAAAGCTTATAAGATTGAACTTGATCTTTTTTGTTCAGTATCAAGGAAGAGTATCAGTTTGGAAAATTTCTTTGTTCTCTGCAATGACTTAATAGAGGAAGTTATCAGCAGTATTGGAGCTATCCTCCCTTACAAAATGGAGCCTGTTGAAAAAGTATTTAAGTACTTGGGATATTGGCTAAACCCCTTTAGGTATGGTTTGAATGACTGGCAGTTTATTATCAAAAACTTTGAAAGAAGACTTGGTAATTGGTCCTATAGGTACTTATCTTTGAGCGGCAGGATGATTCTCATCAGAATAGTTTGTGAAGCATTCCAGTATATTGGTTCTCTCTCGCTAGGATACCAAAAGCTATTTTAATAAGACTCCAATAGTATATATTTACCTTTATATGGGGTGGCTCTGTTAACCGGTGCAAGTTGCATTTAGTTGATTGGAAAACCATATCAAGGTTGTTTGCTTTTGGGGATTGAAATATAAAAACCTGGAATGGCTCAATATATCACTCAGGCTCAAAATCCTACGTCTTGTGCTCGGTAGCAAAGGTCTTTGGAACCAGGTGATAAAGGAGAAATATCTCAAAAAAACTTCAATTGATAGCTGGATTCGAATGCAAGTGAAGTCTGTTCAGCGTACGTCACATTACTGGAATGGATTTATTAGGGTACTCTCTTGGATTAGCAGAGTACTATGATGGAAAGTTGGTGATAAATGTTTGATTAATCTGGGTATTGATCTAATTGCTGGTTTGAACACAAACTACATTCTCTCTTCGGAACTACTTTCATACTTAAATGATTATAGCATTTATTCTCTCAATTAAGCTCGCAATTTGGGTGAAGGTACTGTTTATACTTCCTATTGGTTGATTGTGGAAGACCTAGAGCTGGATGGGCCTTGGAAGGATGAATGGTCTCATTTTATTAGAGGTTTATCACATGGGGGTATCAGACTTACTGACCAAAAGGATAATTTATTGTGGATGTACAATACTAAAAATGGACAAGTTTCAGCAAAACTTGCGTATGAAATTATTGTCACATCTAATTTGGAGAATTTAAAGGGTCAACGATACCAACACCTCTGGAATTGACACATTCAGAATAAGCTTAAATTTTTTATCTAGATATGCAATGATAATCGTATAAGTACCTGGGAAAATTTGGTTCGGAGGCGATGGCATGCTCCTGGCAGACGATGCATGTGTAATTCAGAGGATGATTCTGTGGATCATCTATTTGTTGTTTGTACTTTTTCCCGAGCATTGAGAGACTTCCTTGCTTCTTTCTTAAAAACAAATATTGATTAGAAGGAACACAAATTACTAGAAAATATGAATCAGTGGATAGAGCATGAACATAAATTGTTATATATGTCTTTCTTTTTTATCTGGAATATATGGAATGCACGTAACAGATGCATCTTTGAGGATCTTGAGCCAAATACAAGGTTGGTATGTTTTATTACTCTTGAACTTTATAAAATTTATCTTGTAGCCTGTTCTTCAAAACCGCTACGAGCTATTGGAACAGCTTCTGCTATCATCTATCCAATTGGTTTCTTTGACAGTGCAGCTTCACAAGGTAAGGGAGGTGTAGGTATTATTCTCTACAGTGGTCACTATCACCTATTTTAGTTAAAATTGGGTTGTGGGGCCAACACCAATGTGGGGCTAACACCAATACGAGAGTCGAGCTTTTAGCACTTTGGAATCTTTTGAAATTCGTTGAAGCTATTGGGCTTCTTGATTTACATATCTATGGGGATTTCAAATTCATTATTAACTGGGAAAATTCAATGGCTCGACTTTGGTTTTAGACCTGGAGCATTGGTGTACTTTTATTGAAGCTGTTAAAAAATATTTTCTCTCTATAAATTTTCAGCACGTTTATAGGGAGCACAATATGAGTGCTAATGGCCTCTCAAAGGAAGTGCTTTTATTGGAATCAGGCTTCATGTCCTTCTTGGAATTTTTTGAGGGAGAAGGAATTGGGGGTGGTTCTCTTCAGTTCTTTTGAAGAGATTATTATTATTTTTTGAGTGCTTTACCCAAAGATATTGACCCTAGAATGGTCAATATCCTTCTTTGATAGAAGATCCTACTTTGATAGAGAGAATGTTTTAACTCTTTTGGGTTAAAGTACTTTCCCCGGGTGCTTCCTTTGATTGACCATCTGCACTCTTTTTGTGCTCTCAATAGATCGATGGATTCTATTAGAGCTAGAGTTTCTCTTATATATATATGTTATGATGAAGTGCCTTTCAGACTCGTCTTTTGAAGTTTCTTTCTTGTTTTGGCAAAAGTTTATTACTCAGGTCGTGGTTTTGTTTTGGATGCTCCTTTTTTTAGTACTATTTTAGAGTCTACTTTTGATGCAGCTTGTATTGGTCGGAGTAATTTTCTTAGGCTAGAAGATTTTTTTGGATGCTCCTTTTGATGAGCATAGATTGTGGATATTGGTTGGATATGATACTTAGTAGCATTGATATGTATATTGTTACCTTTGATTCATTAAATATCAAGGAACTACACATTTTCTTCTTGAAAAAAAAATTATAATAATGAAAAGACCTCCTTACCAATAAAAACAATGTACATTGAATTATTTAGCACTTACAACATAGTTAAGATGGATAATACATTAAATGGTTTTTAAGAATACTTTTTGGGTATATGGATCAATGAGGATGTCGACATGGACTATACTTGGAAAATAGAATTTAGAATTTGAAATATGGAAATCCTTATATGTATCGAAGATAGTACCTATGTGGAAATGCACGAGTACTTGAAATGAGCTTTTGAGTGATTTACATCCAAAGGGAGTGGCTCATCCAAAATAATAGTAATGATTTGTATGTTGATGATTTCGTTATAACAATTATTAGTGAATGTAAAGGTGTGATTATGAAAGAATGTTTATTGATAAATTTAATACGGTATTATTTATGTAGATTTTTACATGTCATTATGATTTAAGTAAAATTTATGGATTTTAACCGTGTGAAAGTTTATAAACATTCCTAATGTTTTGAGTAGACACTCTATCGTCGTAAGGGGATCTAGTTGTATATCTTGTAAAGTATAACTAAATCCTTTGATGTTGGGTACAATGTTTACTTGAAATATTTCTAAATCTTTGATTTTGGGTACAATGTTCACTTGTACATAGTTAAAACTCATAAGTTTTACATAAACTATTATAGGATTTGAAGTGGTGTATTATTATATTCATCTTATTTTGGGATGGATGAATGAAAAATGACATGATTCAAAATAGGTCTCTACATAAGTTGTCATCTATATTGGTACTTTCTAAATGGAAGAATTGAATCTATTTACTTGTATGACCTATTTTAGGGGCATATCCTATTTTAATTATTTCAATCCTAAAAAATTTAGAGTTCATTTGGGAATTAAACAACCATTTTTAGGGTTAAAAAATTGCAAAATATGTTCCTATCTCTTTAATTATTTTCTACATGTCAAGATCTTTCCAACAGTGTAAATTTCGAATTCATCAAAATTTATATGAGGAAATTATGCCTCCCACAAGTTGACATATGGTTTTTAACCACCATGGTACCAATTCGATGCCACACCAATTCCTTTACTCACACATGTGGAGTTATCCATGAGTTAAATTTCAACAAGATTCTATATGTTTTAAAACCCTAACCCCAATCAAGGATTGAGACATGAAGAAAACCCTAACCCTAGATGACTATCAAGACATGTTAAACACTAAGCTGATAGGAAACAAATGGGTTCCATTATTGTTGCATTGCTTTATTATTCCATATTATAGTAGAGGAAAGGCTTGGATACTCTGAGCAAAACAAAGGAAGTATAATACCTAATAACAACCATAAAAACCACATGTTTTTGGAAACCACATGGTCAATTCATCTTTCTTTGTGTTTTCATTTCATATCCAAGAAGAAAGGGGAAAGGCATAATCCTCACCTTCTAGTTGGGTTTTTCCACATTGGATATTCGAGGCTATATATTCTGTTCATTGTGTGGTATTTTTGTTTTAGCTTCTTGCATTCTCAACTTTTTTCAATAATGTGTGGGTTATGCTTGTAATACTATGTTATTATAATAAGTAAATAATGCATAATATAGATATTTTTTCATAAAATTGTAATATATGTTGTGATGAATTGTTCCAATGGGATATCCATGACAATTTACATATCATCATAAGGGATTTTGTTATGTCAAACCAATTAGTATAAAGACTTGATCAAGAGATTTAGAGTGACATATTACAAAACACATGACATGAAAATCAATCTTAGCATCAAACTTACTAAGGATGAAGTAGGGAATACATTGAACATGACATATACAAATAATTGGTAGGAATTCTAATCTATCTAATCAACATTACTTTACCTAACATTATTTATATAGTTGGTGTAGTTTTGAGGCACATAGAAGAAGACATATTAGGCCATTAGAAATCAACAAAGAGAGAATATTAATTAGGGTACATTAAAGGTGCATTGAGTTGGGGTTTGGAGTGTTCCCAAAGTGACAAGCATTTAACATTTTTTTGGTTTCAAATATTCTAATGGGATCGGATGTCCAAATCAAAGGAAATCTACATCCATACTATCATCAATAAAAGAATAATATAAAGGAGAGTTGAATGTTGGATGAAAAGGAGTTTGGTTGAGACTTTTATATTGTATAAATTGTAGCTTTGATACTATGAATAAATAGAGACTTAATGCAAAGAAGAATAACAGGATGTAGATCTAGCTACAAAGCTAATTCTAACAAGCTTGAACAAGGGAAATAAAGAGATGAATAGTATTAAGACTGGATACAACAGAAGTGAAGAATGATCCAATATATTTCCATGTATTATAGATCAACTTAGTGTACATAAATAATGCATCCTTCGTATGTAAATTTGAGTTTCTTAGGAGACAAATCATACTAGCTCATAAAGTAGACTTATCAAAGATGATAAACCCCCATAGGTGGCTAAAGCACTTTCCAAATCTATCAAGGACCTCATGAATTGGTTGAACCATGAGTGAGTTGTCATGAGTAATGGAAAAAACATGCTAACCTTGGAATATGGAGAGAAAATAATGGAGGATGGTTTGGAAACAAAATATAGTAGTTTCCTAGTTGACTAGATTTACCTTATCCACATAAAAGTAGGATAAAAGCAGTATAAAGACAAAATATGCAAGAAGGCGTGGTTACTAATTTTGGAATTCAATAAAGTGGGTAGGATCTAACCAGAATTGGGATAAAGGAACTCATGGGGTATATATGGAAAGTATTGATGAAGTGGTGCAAGTGGATTCCAACTATCTAGGCTACTAGGTAGGAATTTAATAAAAAATGATTAAATATTGTTATCCTAAGTATGAAGTGGGTTTATAATATTCCCACACCCCCCTTTAAGTATGAATTTACCATGATATGTATGAAATAATCATATGCATATGTATGCATATAGGTGTATATAAGTCCCAACAACAAGGCTATCGTCACCCTTTATAATTATTCATGTCTAGAAAAGTTGAGGAAAGAGGCAAAACCAAATGGGGATAATCCTCCCTTAAGAAAGGACAAGGCACAAAATTTGAAATATGTCTTCAATCATGTATTTATATTCACTTGAATGACCTGAATGAACTTTTTCTGGTGAAATACTTTGATGAAGAAATCATGAACTCCACGATCATGTGCTAGAGTGTAGAACCTGTAAGAAAGAAGAGAGACTCCTTGTATCCCATCACCTGATAAAGTAGGATCATTATCTGAATGCTTCTTTATGCTAACAAACTCTGATATGCAAACACAATATTAAAAGGAAAATATATATGTGCATAATCCTTCCCAAAGAGTACAAAAATTAAGACAATCAGTAATAGAATCAGTTCCTTATATAGCTGCAAAATTGTGATGGGGATCACATATCATTCTTCCAATATGATGTAGAACCTTCCTAGATCTGATATGAGGCTTAAAATACTTGCATATATCATAAATATTATCATATGGAACAACAAATATAAAGGATTCGGTATCTCCATGAAGATATGGGGATAGACTAGGAAAAGGATAAGCAACTAGGGAAAATTGATGAGTGTAAAAATATGAATGATGCATGGACTTGATATTTGAACCATAAGTGTTTAGAATAGATCCAAACATGTGCAATATAATTGAAATGATGAATAAGGTAATTTATAACAAACCAGTGAAATAAAGGCAATACTTGAAATAATTAGATATAAGTAACACTGCATAAGAATTAACCAATGAGGAATCAACTAGTGAACTTGGGGTTTGTATAGTATTAGGAGTATTCAAAGGTATGGTAGATGGTATGGATGGTGGTATGGACGGTATCATGAAATTCATATCATCCTGAAAATATGCTTCTAAATCAGAATTATTATCATTTGAAAGAAGTGAGGAAGATCTGCTTAAAGACAAGTTAGGATCTAGTGAAAAATCACAATAATTGGAGATGAATCTAGGAGACTGATAGGTGGATTATCAAAGAAAGAGACCCAATATTTCTGATTCTGATGTATCAAAAAGTGAATCTATATCAGATATGTGAAAAAATTATTTAACTATGGCTCTCAAGGCATAGTTTATATCACCTTGGAACTGCGCACTATGACAGTGTTTTGAAGAATCAACATGCTTCTCTAGCTCATCTAGAACTTCAATGTTGTGATTCTCAAGAAGGTGAGACCTGATTTCCATATTCTTCTTAAAACATTTATTCTTGGGATGAATCCCTTGCTGCAATAAGAACACTTGGATTTACTTCCTTTTTTCTTGAGTTTCTTCATTGAAACTTCATCAGTAGGATTCAAACTTCCATCTTCAATATCCAACTTAGGCTTCTTCTCTTTCACAATTTGCTTCTCTTTGGGTTTTGTATTCTTGCTTCCTTGAAGTTGGAGAGCATGATAATTTCCCTTTGAATATCTAAGAGCACCCATATATATCAATTTATCTTTCTCCTTTGTCAGTGAATCAAAGAATGTACTCAAAGAAGGCATTTTCCAATTAAAAATAACAAGCCTAGTAGCATGAAAAGTAGACACAAAAATTGAGTATTCAGGACCCAATTTTGATAGGAGGGAAAGGATCAATCGATATTCCTTTTCATCAATCGCAAACTGTTTGATCAATAGAAAAATAGACTTGAATTTAGTAAATAAACCTTCAATATAATCAAAAATTCTTGGACTCAATGAGAATAACTCATTCTCCAACTGATGTGCTCTTATCTCATCTTGAACTCCAAAGAGAGACTCAAGTTTGGTCCATACTTAATTTCGAGTGGTTAAACCATCTAGATGAAAGAGTAGATTAGGGTAAATATAGAGGAAAGGAAATCCATAGGCTTCATCCAAACTATTATGCCACTTCGCTTTCTCAACAACATAATTTGGTTCATTTTCTAAAGCCATAGAAACTCTATGCAGTCCCTTACTACACAATAGAATGCCAATTTTGGATTTCCATTTGTGATACTTGAAGGGAGTTAGGATCATAGTTGAAGAAGAATCCATACTGATATGTTGATTTTCTCAAGGAGACACACTCTGTAACCTACACAAATAAAACTAGAAGAAAAACTTGTAAGCTTAATAACAAGCTCTTCTTCATAGAGGAATAGGAGACTGGATGCACTCTGATAGAGAGAAAAGATAGCTCCTCATCTCTGTTGAACTTGAAAAACCTTGTGCTCTAATACCATGTAGAAATTACAGCTCTAATACTATGAATAAATGGAGCCTTGATACAAAGAAGAAGCACAATATGTAGATCTAGCTACAAAGATAAATCTCACAAGCATGCACAAGGAAAATGGAGAGATGAATAGTAAGACTAGATACAAGAGAAGTGAAGAATGATCCAATATATTTCCACGTATGAAATTAGTGTACATAAACAATACATCCTTCATAGTTAAATTCAAGTTACTTAGGAGACAAGTCATGCTAGCTCATAAAGCATACCTACTGGATACGATAAACCCCCATATGTGGATAAAGCACTTTCCAAATCTATCAAGGACCTCACGAATTCGATGAACCATGAGTGAATTGTCATGAGTGATGGAAAAAAATGATAACCATGGAATATGGAGAGAAAACAATGGAGGATGGGTTAGCAACAAAAGATAGCAGTTTCCTAGTTGACTAGCTTTACCTTATCCACAAACAAGCAGGATAAAAGTAGTATAAAGACCAAATCTCCAGGAAGGTGCAATTACTAATTATGGAATTCAATAAATTGGGAAGGATCTAACTAGAATCTGGATAAAGGCACTCATGGGGTATATATGGCAAGTATTTACCAAGTGGTCCAAGTGGATGACAACTATCTAGGCTAGTAGGTAGGAATTTAATAAAAAATGATTAAATAATGTTATCCTAAGTATCAAGTGGGTTTATAATATTCCCACAGTTATTACTATAATTTGTATTGGTATAGAGGAAACCTAAAATAATCTTCATTGGCACAAGTTATTTAGGTGGACACAAATGTAATGTATCATTAACACAACACAAATATCGAGGTGCCAACTACTGAGATATAGTTGACAGAGGAATACTTTCAATTGTAATATTGTGAAGCATATAAGTAGTTACCTAACAAATTTACTAATATTTTAATAAAATATAAGTTTGAAAATTTTGTAGTAATACTTGGTATGAAGGGGAACAATTTTCCATAAAAGGTGAATAGTAAAAAATATAAATGTCTTGAATGTAATATAGCACAAATCATAGCATGGGAAAATTCAAAATAGTGAATCCTAATATGGAGATATCATTGGTGGAGTTAGTCAAACTTGATAACTTAGCACAAGCAGAAATTAATTGGGAATGACAAAGAGTACTTATGTAGAGAATAAATCATGTCCATGGATAGAAAGAAAGCTCATAAATAAGATGATATAGAATCCAATTTTATGATCTAGAATCTTAGTTAAGCTTTACATAAATATATAACATAAGGGATGCCATAGTGAAACTCATCCTAGGAAAACCTACAACTTTGAAATGGGTATATTTCTCTAGTTATCATAAATGTTTCCCTTGGTTACAACGATTTTTGGATATTTCACTAAGAAAATAGAATTGATAGTAGAAAATGTCTTCACTTCTCTCATACCTCTCCCATGAACTAGTTTATTGGATTTAAGTTAATCTCTCCAACCTCTACAATAGTGAAAATATAGCATCAACTCGAGTTATTGAATATATTCTCTATTCATTTCTCTTCAAATAAACCTTCATATCAACATCATTGGACCTTTAGAATGCTTGAATCCTTCTTCCTTAACATTTTATGCATGCTTATCAAGGGTAAATGAAAGGCCAACAACCAACCATATTCCCCACAAAACCATTACAGGGATACCAGTGCTTTCCTTCTCTTGACATTTAAAATTTTGCACAATTTGGGAATTGTTGTCCCTAGGTAAATTTTGGGACATTTTGTGTACCGGTTTTGAAGAACTAGCCAAAGTGTGAACGGAGCTACAACGAAGTGGTCAAGAAAGCATCCAGCTCCAAATTTTCAAGCGAAAATAAAGGAAAACCAGTTGTTTTGACAAAGTCCAACTGAAAGGTTGTTTATACGGTTAGGGAATGTGTCTACTTACATTTATGGTATCAAGTAGTGGGCCTGGGATGTAAATCGACCAATATATCCTATAAATATATAATGGGTTGGGATTTTTGGGGTTAGCCAGTTTTGGGGAAGAGAAGAGGCTTTTTGTAACTATCAAAGAGATATGTAATGTTCTGTCGAAGTCTAAGTTAAGTAAGAATTGCAAGTATGAGAATCAATCTATAGGTTTTGTGCATAGATCCATTGCAATGGATTTTTTGCGAAATGTATTTAGGCTATGTGCAAAAACTTAAAGCGTTTGATCTATGACTCTTCATAATAAACAAACGCTTTTGTGGTTTTTCTCATCTTGGGTTTCCATGTTAAATCTTTGGTGTCTATCATGCATGGTCCATGTGTGTTATGAATTATTGTCATTTATTAATGCATAAATGAATAATTGTGAATCTATGAATGGATGAACTATTACTGCAATATATATTAATGTCGTTGCGACGTTGGTTAGTTTCATGGATAAATATGTGGATCTTCTTCGCAGTCTCTGATTTGTTAAAGTATCCCCGTCGTAATTATATATGGCATAGTTCTCCTTCATTCTTACAGAAACTTGGTACTTGCAGCTCCCATAGGTTATTTGGGTGATATTTCATCTTATCTTTAGGTGTTTCTGAAAGGGCTGAAACCCTTTCGATCCAAGATCTTATGGCTTGTTGGTATGATATTGTGTTAACTTGGTTTGTGGTGAAAGCATGCCAACAAATGGTTCCATTGTTGGGACCAGGATCATTGTGAAGGGGATAAGTTTATGTGGCGTCCATTAAAACTTGAGATTGAGGCGTGGCTAGATCAAAATACAAAGGAGTTTTCTCAAGAAGAGAATTCAGATCTACAATTGACACCAGGATAGTGGTTAGGAAGGTATGTTTATTCTGATATCCATGAAATTTTTTTTGGCATCTTTCCTATTCTGGTAAATGAGTGGTTTTCAAGGTTGACATTCTAGAACGAAATTTTCCAAGGGGGTGAACCTGAGAGCTAGACACCTTATTTAATCCAGTGACTAAAGTGTGTCAATAATAAGATATCAAGGGTTGTCTACTATTGGGTTGATACTATCCTAGAGGTATATATCACTGGGTTTGTTGTCGATACTGTCAAATCATATAGAGAACTAGAATGGTAGTTCTTCGGCGAGGTCCATGAGGTAGGTACTTGAAATATTTAAAACTATGGATTAAGATGTTGTTATGTTAAAAATGGGTTTGAGAATGAACTCTAATGGGTAAAACAATTGTGTGTAGAGGGAATGGGTATCAGCTAGAAGAAGTTTTGGGGGAGAATGTGTGGGATAAGCTTAAATGATCTAGGGAGAAGTAAGAGATACTAACGAAGAGTGTGGATTCCTGAGGAGTGGGAAGATATTATAATTGAACAAGAGGAGAAGGACTACGACTAGGAGAGAGAGTTGCAGTGCGAGCGGAAGGGAAACTATGAATCGGTGCCACAATTTGATGAGGAGTCTTGCAACGAAAAAGAAAACTATAAAATTATTTCAAAGGAATAAAAATCTATATATCTACGCCAGATCCAAGGTTGTGACATACCCATGACCCCATGTACATATCCAGAAACAAAAGGTAAGACCCAAGAGTTTATCACAGTGTTTTCCAGCAAATCAAAATAGTAGTAATAGTTATAATAGTGGTACATCGAATAGTAAAATTCCTAGTAGTCTTATTCCGAGTTCAAGTCTGTCAGCACCTTAGAGACATAGAATGGTCGAGGACGATACGAAGTTTCCTATATTTGGGAGTGGATCAGAGGATCCAGATAAACATTGGTTCCTTTGTGAAGAAGTATGGACTATTCAACATGTCCAAGATGAGGCCATTAAAAGGGCCCAACCGATTACGACCTTTAGGGGTTTGGCGTTAATTTGGTATATGAATTTTTCTACTATTCTAATGGGAAATCCTCAAAAGGAATTAGCTGAGATCAAGACTAAATTGACCGATGATTTTAAGAATTCGAATTATGAGTCACAACGCATCACATAATTGAAGGATATCAAGCAATCGTTGACTAAATCCATATGGGACTTCGAACAGAGGTTCAAAACTTTAATGGCCAAGGTAAGTTTCCGTAGTATAATGTACAACATAAGGAATTGTTCATAGTTGCACTATTACCACACATCCAAGTACCTTTGATGTAGCAAAATATTGTCTCTCAATCTGAGGCATTAGAGCTTTCTATAAATCTAGAAGCTTCACCAGTCACAGTTGGATAACATGCCATTCCAAATTCAGGATATAAAGAAAGGAAAGGAGGTTCATGAGGAGATCTAGTGTACGAGATATAAAATGTAGGGGAATCACAAGGATAAGTGTCCGACTTTTCATGGATACTTGGTCATCAAAACACTGAACCCACTCAGTAATTCAGGTATTACATGGTGTAGAGTTTGCCAAACTAGAGGCCACTGATTAGAATAATGCGTGTATCTTCAAAAAATAGTAAGTACCCCTACAAGCATATATTGTAAATTCTATCGATTTGTTGAGCATTATGAAAAATATTATTGAGCATATCAGTTGCTCCAAGAACATACAATTGATACTTACCTAATGAAGAGTGATGAGAAACTCCAATCTGAAAGAGAAAATCCACAATTTAATCAGCCAAAGGGTGGATTTTGTGGACACAAAAGAGGAGTATTTGGTTGAGTTAGTTAAATTCATATGCTATAATTCCATCCACCTAGTATACTATGCTAAATATTTCCCATATATGAATTTGACATGTTCCTACTATAAATCACTAGACCATACTATCAAAGATTATCCACAACTCATTGTGAAGTGCCGGGCTAAAACAAATCAGAATCAAAACTAGCACCAAAATGAAAACCATAATATTCAAAATATTATGGCCAATCCAAGGGAAACGTTTCCAACTATCCCTATTGTTAATAGAGGAGTCACGGCAGGACAAGATAAACTAACTCACTTGCAGGACTCAAGGATCTGAGAAACACTACAACAACAAGTACCCTTTGATGTACATAAAGAGAAAGTGTTCTTCTTTTAGGCCCATAATGAACTTATTTAAAGGGATATGGATCTTTGATTTCAATTTCTCTTCCATTATTTCATGAAGGGCTTGTATATAATATGTCGCCTTGCTTCGATCGATCCACACTAGAGAAGTCAATAGGAAAGGTATGCACTTTAAGGAATTTCTTGAAAATTTGTTTGGCTTTAGTTGAGGATGAAAATGCATTGGAATAATTATCTAGTATGTTAGAGGAACCATAAGAAAATATTCGACATAAAAATAATGTAAATCACATTCATAAAAGAAGGAAGACTAGCTGAGAATTACGCATGAAAGCTCAAATTGATAATTAAGATATGGATTTCATTTTATTAGACCTGGGTTGAGATGTTAACATTGTTTAGAGTTTGCAGTATAATTCAAATATATTACATCTTTGATATATTGTAGTAGGATCATTGAAAGATAGACAAGCACAACACAAAAGAAAGACACAAGGATTTTATCCTGGGAAACCACAAGGGAGAAATCTCGGCTTATTTTGTATAGATTTTTCACTTAGTACAATGTCAAACCAAGCTAGAAAACCCAAATATAAGATGTCTTTTGTTGTTTCTTCATCTTCTTCATCGACGAACTTGTATTTCTCACTCTAGGAGTGAAATTTCTTTCACTTGATGTGTGTCCAAATGAGGGAGGGTGCATTCCTAGTTATATTCTTCAGTTGTGTGACCTTTTGGTCCAACAGGGCCAACTTATGGACCTTATTGTGCTGAGTTCTCCTAGGAAGACTCAAAAATACATTTTATACTTATTCTCTTGGGGACTATTTCCCTGACTTACAACAAAGGTTTTACCTCAACACTTGTATGACCAATTACATTAATGACGTGTCCGATCATAGGGAAAACATGCTCGAAAGGAGGTATAATAAAAATACAACAAAGTACAATACAAACAATACAATGAAGAATATCTTTCAAAGTTACATTATCAAAAAAAATCCCTCTTAACAAGGAAGTTTTTTTTCTAACCCAATCATCACCAGAACTGGACACAATCTATGGACATCATCATCATTAATGGATCATCATCACTGGATCATCATCACTAGGTCATCATCATTGTTACACCAAATCTCATCTCATCGATCATTGACTAGTGACACTTGAATATATATGTCCTGAGAAGTTCTATAGAGCGAACCCTTTTTTCATGTTGGATGTAGGCCTAGATCCCATATAGTACTTCATCATCATATCTACGAGTGAGGAAGCAATAAAGTAGGTACAACCCAGGTCGTATTTTTATATTTCCTAAGCAATAACCTGCATCTCCTACTCTCATCTTGTTGTATCCTAGTCATCTCATCAACTCTTATGCCTACATTGCGTCCCCAAGGAAACATGTATCTTTCACACCAAGCAGGTCATCCCAGGAGCATACATGACATCATCCATATTGAGAGCATCTCATGTGCATATTTCATTTCCACCAAATAACCCGTGTCTCCCACCCAGTGGGTGCAACCCAGGGACATTTGTGTCATCCACCCTGTGGATACAACCCAGATGTGTTACATCTCTCTCAGTCAACTTGTGTCTCCCACCTAGTGGGTACAACTTAGGAACATATGCGTGTCCTACCTAGTGGGTACATCCCATATGCAGTATGACTCTCTTTGTCAACCTTCATCTTCATACATGGATATAGCCCGGGATTTTCCTTTTGGACCACCTGCATCTTTGTCCATGTAGATACATCCCAAGCGCATCCCAAATGCTTTATGATGACACTTTCTCAGTCAACCTGTGTATTTGTACATGGAGATACAACCAAGGAGTGTCCTTTTGTACCACCTATGTATTCATCCATGTAGATACAACCCAAGTGCATCCCATATTCATTATGACCCATGGACCACCAACATATTCGTACATGGAGATACAGCTCAGGAGCATCCCAGATGCATTACTTCCTTTTGGACCACCTTCATCTTTGTCCATGCAGATACATCCCTGGTGCACTTGCATCTTTTGAACATGTCACATCATTCCCTCTTTCAAGTAACATCGATTTGGATAACACCAAGCTTCACTATGAAGTAATCAAACTTTAATCTCGTTAACGTCTTGGTTAACACATCGGTTGTTTGCACGTCTGTCACCTCATACTAGAGCTTCACTTCTCCTCTCTACACCATATCACAGATATAGTGATACCAGATCTCTATGTGCTATGAATTGTCATGAAATACACAAGTCATCTCTAACTCAATATCAAACAATCACACAAGTAGCTTCCAAAGCTACACTGCTTCATAACTTACTGAAAAAGTGTTATGCTTGTATTCTTCTTGTTGCACCAAGAGATCATGGAAAACCTCAAGCTAAAGTAGCACCCTGAAGTTATCTTCCTATTTGTATCACTACGATCTCAACTAGAGTCAACTTATCCCTACAAGTAGATCCTTTGATCTCTCACATATCTTAGGCCATACTCTATCATACCCTTCAGGTATCGCAGCACATGCTTTACTGCAACCATGTGAACACATCTCGACTCCACCATGTATCGACGCAAAGTGTTCATCATAAAGAATATATACGGCCTCATGTCCATCGGGTATATCAACAAACAGATCATCTACCTGCAGACTGTGGCATCAATTGTCTTCAAAGTAGGATCACACAACTTCAAGTTTGATGCCATCGGTGTAGCTATAGATTTGCAATCCAATATCTCTAACTTCTACAAGATATCAACCACATATTTTCCTTGGATAAGGAAAATATAATATGGATTCTTTGACACCTCTGATCCCAAGAATAATTTCAAGATTCTTGAACTATAATATCTACTGTAGTCACTCCCTTTGAAGCGAAGCACCATTCTCCCTCTGCATCTTATACTCTCTACATCGGGACATTCTGTACTAGAGTGATAGTGAGCCACCTTTGTTGCTGATATTATATGTATCCATCTATGTCATCTATCAAGGTCATTGGATACCAAGATCCACCATCTCAAACTTTTTTTAATGTTCCTCTTGCACCCATCTATGAGATACTCGTCCTTTGTAGGATTCCATATTCAACCTTGTAGCAAAGGTTGAGATCTCCATCACTCTAGGTGATCCTTAAGTAACTGTATATGTTGTCCCATGGGTGCCTTCTGAGTGTGTACAAAGCATTCTAGGTACATTGATCTTGTAGATCCACTTGGATGACACTACAAACTTCCCTTCATGTCTCAGAACCTCATCCTAGACATCATTCTTCATGATCAACTAGTAGTCTTTGATCATATAATCCTTCAATTATTTCCTCTCGAATACTTCTTCATAGTTGGAAGGATATGCATCAATGATGTCACACAATAGTGTCATATAACTGGAGTGTGTCTGATGCTTCTTTCTTTCTATGGAAGTCTCATATGGAGCACCATACTTTTCTTCATATTATATGATCTCTCATTCCCAATATGTTTTGCTCATAAATGTGTTCATCTCCTAAGGTGTATATATATATCGGTCTTTATGGATCGGACATATCATGATTCTCATATTGCTCTGAATCTCTTTCTTCCATCACGATGTCCTTGACCCTAGGATATTTAGGTTCCTCTTCATGTACCTTTTTGGAGTGAATCTTCTTTGTGTGTTATGATTGAACCATCGACACTTGTTCTTCAAAACACGCCTCATCATCCTTTTCTTGTAGGTGATTGTACACAATCTTTCCTACTACAAGTCAAATCAAGTTGCATGATTAGAAACATTTCATAATTTTTCAAAACATATTAATAATGACAAATACATATGCATAAAGAATTATGTCACACAGTCATGCAACTATCTTATCCAATTCTACAACATTTATCCATATCCTGTACATGTACAACAAGTTTATATAATCCTTCCATCTCTATCTGAACATTATTAAGAGTGTGCACTACTCCCAATATGTCAGTAAAGAGGTTTCATTCTAGATAAGTAGCAATGGAATGTTGTACATCACCATAGGACACTTACCCATCACTTGCATATTAGTAGTATATTGTTCATGAATGCAAACACTCTAACATGCATAATACATTTCCTAATATAGGAACATAAATATGTACATAATTGAACAATACAATTTAAGCAACTAGAAATACAGGAAATGACAATGTAAACACTTAGCTTTGCTTGTTCGGTATAATCTTGATCTTTGTCTCCTTGCAAGAATAAATGGAATTTCTGACAATGTGATTTTCTCCATCATCTGATTCTGAGGACCTATGTTTGTCTTGCTCATGATCGATAGTGTTGAGAAAGCATTCTACATTATAGATATGAGTGTACCTTCTTCTTCATCTATCACATCTGCATCTCTTATTATCCAATGTTGAGATGGATAAGAAGTTCTTCTTCATCAGGGTTTGAATCCTTCTGGATCAAAGCACATATTCATAATCACTTAAGGAATATTTCCTTGTTATATTCTCAGTTGGTTCATTATATTAAGTGGCATGAGATGTTAGGGTTGATTTTCATCATCACTTAGCTTTTCTTCTCTTGATACTGAACTTGGTGAGACTCCTTTTGGCACAAATTCCTTGAATTAAATATTCACATGATCTTGGGAGACCATTCTAAGTGGTCATCACCACGTTCTCTTCCTTGACATTGTCTCGAATGGATTCTACCTGCTCCTTGATCTAGGAGACCCTTGTGAAGTAGGATTGAATTCTTTCTGACATATTCATATTCATACCTTTGAGTTGAGTTCTCAAGGTCATATTTCTGTTGATATTCTTTCCTTCGTGCAATCTGGTCAATGCATCGAACATCTTCTTAGGATTATTCAAAGATAATACATATGAAATCAAATGGTATTCGATGTATATGGAAATAATCTTCTTGTCTTTGACCAGGTTCTTTTTATGCTTGCTTTGTCCTCATCTTCCTTTAAATCTGTAACTTCTTCTTTAACCTAGTCTTCCAAGTCATGTTCTTCAAGTATGAGAAGCATTCTATACTTCCATGCATGTAAGTTCTTGGCACCTTCAAGCTTGTCCTCAATATTGGTATCGTTTTGCATCATGATAAAAAAAAATAACCTCAAATGGAATGGAGAGAATAGAACTTACCAATTAGATTGCTTCAAGTTAATGCTTGCTTCAAAGCTTTTCCAAAAGACTCCTTTTGGTGGAACTAGGGCTTGACAAGGAAACCCTAATTTTTAAAACTTGGTGTCTTGCATATTTTATTGGAAAGAAAAAAGTGCCTCCTCAAGGTGATCTGAGTGGTATGCTCCTTTTCCCAAAACTGTGGACAAAACTGCAAAATATTTGATTCCCTACTTTCTTCAATTTCTTCTGCAGAATTGTCCAGTCTTAATTCTGATATATATCCTAAATTTATGCTCCTCAAGGTATGAAAATATTCTTTATGTCATATGATCTGTCTTCTTTCCACCCCCATAGGTTATAAAAATATTGGATTCACCATGTGGAACTTATAATATGTTTCCCAAGGTGACATGTTTGCGGACTAGTTCAGTATAGTGAACTTGTACAAACTTCCATGTGTCATTATTCCAACTTTGATATCTGAAAATCATAAAAAAGAAAATAAAGTCCATTCCCTATATGAAACATCTGACGAAATTCTATTTGGATATTCCTATCCCGAGATATAGCAATTCTCCTTCAGTCACATGTTTAATACTAAATGTTGGAAGAGGCTAGAACCCTGGTTTGGAGGGATCATATCTCCTAAAGTATAGGGAATATGAGGCTGAAACTCACACAAAAGTACATCAAGATTTCATACTAATCATTTCCAAGTTTCATATCCTGAGACTTCACCAATGTCGAGTTATATCAAAAATTCCAAGATGACCAAATTCTACCTTCTAAGGATTTCAAGTATGAAACCTTAACCTTTAACAGTTGAAGTTGTAGTAGTAGTTCGGTTGCATAGTGCTTTATTTTAGGGTGGATATGATACCATGCTAGAGTTTGGATTTTAATTCAAATATAATATATATTTAATCAAATGGAATAGGATCACTGAAAGATAGACAATCACAACACAAAAGAAAGACACAAAGGCTTTATCCTCGGAAACCACAAGGGAGAAAACCTAGAAACTTCTTATGTATAATTCATCACTTAGTACAATGTTAGACTGAGATAGAAACCCCAAAGATAATTTTTCTTATGTTTCTTCTTATTATTCTTTATTAGTGAAATTTTCTTTCTCACTCTAGGAGTGAGCTTGCTTTCACTTGTTGTGCATCCAAATGAGGGAGGAAGCCTCCCTATATATATTTTTAAGTTGTGTGTGACCTTTTGGTCTAAGAGGGATGAAGAATATATTTTGAATTTATATTATCAACAACAAACATTATGATTAATAAAACATGGGAATGTATGGGGAATCCCAAACTAGTATGGTATTTGATCCAACTATGGTTGGCGAATCAGTTGAAATCTCTACCAATCGGTTGACTGGAAAGAGTTCTATTCAAGTGAAGGGGCTCTAGACTTGTGCATATTTTGAACGAATAAAAATTTTTGATGACACTAATTTGTACCCTACACTCTTAGGTATCAACCGAACCAATGAAAATTAGACCATCATCAATTTCAAAAAGAGGGTCATGTCGTTCGAGGATTCAAAGATGAGAATAGTTGTGCCATTAGATCTATTGGAAGGATAGCAGTACGTGGGAACTGTCCAAGGATAATATCATGAAGGGGACATGGATAATATCTACAATATTTATTCATGACTAGATGATTATATTAATCCAATGGTCGATGGTAATTTGAGTTAGTGGAGTGCCAACTCGTGTTCATCTGGTTTAGGAGAAGCACTGTAAAACTGGCAGAATTAACTACATAAGGTTTCGATGTGGAAGTGTGCTTGAATCATGAATTCCTTGTGATGGGTCAACAAAAAGGTATGTGATTTTCCTACTTATTAAGGGTAACCTATTTGTTACGGAGAGAAATTCCTATGGCTTGGGGTACCACAACAGACAGCTTGACTCCAAAAATCAATCCTTTCCTATATGTAAGAGAAACCAAATATCTAACACTAAAGGATCTCAATTCGTACCTTATTCCAGACGGTTGATGTAGATCCCCGTTGAGCTTTCCAACTCCAGCTTGAATTGATAAATTGCTTCCTCAACATTCAATAAACAAGACAAGCATGCTATATATAATTGTGTTAGACCTACTCTAGCATATATAATCAATAACATATAAGCATTTGAAATCATCCATGGATCAAATATTCATTCAAATACACATTATTGGACATGAAAAGATATTTCTATTAATATAAAACAAAGATTACAATAGAGACAACCTCTGTCGGCACGTCTGCGAAATGGAGAAACTGAGTCCCCCACTTGGGCCTCCACCACTTCAATCCTCCATCTCTCGATAGCAAGCTCACAAGCAAAGGGCAAGCTTGGGAAGAACACAAAAGTGCTCCAAGGGACAAAGGGATGCAAACTCAAGTATAAGCTCCAGCAACCATGGACTATAATTCTCTTGCTCTCAATTCCTCATGCCTTCAATGTATCCAAAGGGTTCCTTATATAGCTCTTCAATGGGGTAATGAAAGGTCGAATCTGAGCGATCTCAAGGCATATGGAAGGCCAGGAGACAAGTAATTCAGATCCAAATCAAGGAAAACTCCAAAAGAATTTGGCCTTTTGCACACATCCCGATGTACACGGGTTTAAGGGTCAAATCCGCGTATATACGCGAGAAAGGGATTAAAAGTCACGTATGGAAATTTTTGCATGTTTTTAGGGATGATCTTGGAAACATCAAAGGTACAAAAATGGTTCATGGGGTCTAAGGAGTCTGCAGAGGGACAGGGAAGGCCATAAAAGTGTGATTCACCATGTGTGGTAAAATCAGCTATAACAGATGCCCCCTAATGTGTGAGGTCAGAGGGGTCATACGATGGCCGAAATACATTATAAGTCCATCCAAGAAGTGGAGTGATGAAGAACCCAGTGGAAGAACCAGCCATCCAATCAGTATAATACAATGATAAAGCTCTGCATATAACTGCAAGTAGATACAACAGTCCTGGATACATAAGAGTACAATGGCCATGAATAGGCATGATACAATATAACATATGTGGTCATCGCCACGTACAATATAAATAGATCAAAATATCCATGATGAATATATACAAAGGATCATGATCTCCATGAAGACTGAAGATATATAATGGATCAAGATCTCCATAATGGCTGGAAATGTCTGACATAGACTGGAATCAAGTCACGAGAGCTGAAATCTCATGAACACTGGCACGATCAAGGAGGTAGCATATAAGAGATGCCACCAATCTGGAAGGTCTTCTACACAAACCGCTACGAGTACATATCCTACTATGTGAATATAGGTGTCAAGGTCGAACATAGTGGTCCATCGTCTAATTACCGGTCATTGATGTATACCATTAACAAACACAAGATCACCCACCGATAATGAAAATGGGAATCAAGGTACTAGAGTGCAAACTAACAAGTGTGAATAAATGTGTTGAGGTCGAACACTTGAGAGAATCCATCGATCATGGGACATTGATGTATTCCAAAAAAACTGTCGATGGAAATTGAACCTGCCACTGATGACTACAAGTCTCAAGGCACTCAAACATGACTCTAGATTCCTATCCCAAAATAAATGATTTGAAGTCGATGGGATGAAATCCGCTGGAAGGAGGGAATTAAGGCATCCCCCATCATCCAACATGAGGTACTCAGCAAAGCTATATAATTTGGAAGGACTTGATCATAAGGTGCACGAACCAGTAACTATACCGAGAATGACTGACATGTAAAGTCAAGATAACTAAGGAATGGCGACTCAGGTTTCAACTTCCTTCGAACAAGAGCATAAAGGTGAATGGTGACTGAATGCAGGCAGCATATACTTGATATGAAAAACTAGGACATCTCTGTGACACAGGAGGCATCGACAGAGGCTCCATAGGGACTGGAAGCTTAACCAGTCGGTGGAGATAAACTCAGATACACAAGTATAGCTCCTAAAGTCAAACTATTAACCCAACCAACAGATGTGATATACAGTGCTCTGTTCAAAGGCGACATGACTTGACTGCTGCCAAAGATAACATCTTTTCTTTTCTGGATTTTTGGTTTTTTAATTTTTTTGGAATTTTTCAAATATTTGAAAAGCTTGAAAAAGAATAAAATTGCTTTAAAGTTACAGACTAGGAGGAGACGAGTTTCAAATAGGCAAACAAACTAGTTCCAAGCAGCAAAACATACCTATGCTCAATGCAAGGACACATGTGCAGGATAACGACACTCAGGGGAAAGTACCCTCCCAGTAAAAATAGGGAATCAAGTTGCAAAGGATATATAAAATGGCTCTGTGTGGCTAGACATGAGACAAGCTCGGGCTATATGGCTTATACTCAAAGTTAGGGAAGCCGGCATAAGGCTCAATGAGGCAGGAAAAGCTCATGATAATGCAATTACAACTTGACATAAGGGAGTCCTAGGGAAATAGGCCAACAAAAAGATCAAGAGGAGTATGAGGCTCTTGCTCAAAGTAATGGCGGTACTATACAAAGGACTCATGGACCTAAGAGAGGACTCACAGCATGGGTACCAAATGCAAAGGGGAGATAACTAGGACACCCATGTATAGGAAAGCTCTACCATTCACATAGTGTCACTTCTAAAAGCAGCATGAAGGTTTCGTGACACCATGGAATGGGTTCATACCTAAGGTTAAAATGGAACGGTCATAAGGAAATGCATAAGTGCAAGCGCATGTGATATCCTAACCTATATTCCAGTTCATACATAATACCTATGATAGGAACGAACAGGTCGAGACCTCGGAGAGAGTGTACAAAAATTGGACCCTACATGACAACCATATTAGTCCAAAACAACTCGAAATAGTCAATAAAGAATCCAAACTATAGGATATAGGGAGGAATGATCATGACAACTGTACCCAAAGGAAATAATGCGGTGAACGATGGGACATAAAAAGGAAAGTAAGGTGTAGATCCAATGTTCATGTATCCACTACCACCCCTGTGAGGATGACCACTAGTGTAACAACCAAGCGAAGGGAATAAAAATCCTCCATAAATGGAGTAGAGTATGGAATATGACCATTCCCAAATCTATTAGCACGGTAAGGGGCTGTGATGCCCCCAAGTCTGACACCAGGGTCCGTACTAGGACCAAGGACGGGTGATAGGATACTATGCATGCCAAAAATAAAAGGACCTGAACTCAAGAGAGCATAAATATACTCAAGTAACCACGATCCCAAAGGCCAACTAGCGCACAAAGAGCACACTCCTAAGAAAATATACAGCCAAAATACAAGCAAAACAAGGGGAGGATATGTGAGCTCCCGAATGCAGCAGGTATGTCTCGCCTAGGAGAGGCTCAAAAATCCCATACACTACAAGTGGAGGTAAGTAACCAATTATAGTGGCCCTCATCTTTAACACATAAAGCGACTATGCTGTCTGACCCCTACCTGGACGGGACACCTGCAGAATAACCCCTATGAAGTACCCCCTCGATAACCTAGGTAAGGAAACTAAGGTCACCTCAATATAATCAATGCTCACGCAGACATTCGCAAGCAGGATTGACCATATGGGCAGGGTAGCAAATCCCAAAACTCTCGAAAGAGCCCCCAGAAATGAATACAATCCCGGAAATATCTCCGATGCTACTCAGTTACAACCAGGGGTCATCCCAATCATAATCTCTCACACTACCTCGTGCTTAACTACCTTGTAAGAGGAGGATCCCGAGAAACACTAATTGTACCAAGGAATTTCACACTCTCACCTGGACAGACACATACATGTTGTTGTTTAGTGGTATTGGAGAATTTACTCACAATGAACTATTCCAAGACCCTAAAACCTAATCTTGTTGGTGTACCCTATCAAAGAAAATAGTGTACCCTATTGATCATCTGATTGTGTTTGCTATCAAAAAACTATCGACGACTGAAAATAACTACACCACGATGAAGAGAGAAGGGCTTGTCACGGTTTATGCATTGCATAAGTTTTAACATTATTTATTGGGTGTCTATTTTAAGATGTTTATAGACCATTCCGCACTTAGGTACCTAGTCAAGGTCTGTCGATGGCTCCTTGTCTTCCAAGAGTTTGGCTTTGAGAATACTGGTAAGCCAAGGAGGATTAATGCTAGACCTAATAACTTATCACAATTGGAAACAGGGGAAGAGCCAACCAACCTAGATGAAAACCTTCCTAATCCACAACCTTGTGCAATATATATGGTCGATGACTATTATGAAGACATCATACACTTTTTGACTACATGAAGAGAACCAAATGGATACAACATAGTACAAAAGAAGTAATTAGTTGTCAAAACTGCATATTTCCAGTTGATAGCTAGACAACTGTATAAAATGAGACTTGATGAGATTTTACATCATTGTGCATTAGAGCATGAGAGACTGTTGGTTCTAGATGAATCTCAGGATGGGGTGGTAGGTGGCCACTATGTTGGGAAAACAACTACAAAACATATACTACGGGTTGGATTGTGGTGGCCCACACTGCATTGGGATGCATATCAGTACTGTAAGAGTTGTGACATTTGTCAAAGGATGGGAAAACCGTGAAGATGGGATGAATTTCATTTGGTTCCATATGTAAAATTGCAAGCATTTAATAAATGGGATTTAGATTTTGTGGGTCCCATCAACCCACCAAGAAAGAGAACCGGTTACTGATACATAATCATAGCAGCTAATTACTTGAGTAGATGGGTTAAGGCATCTCTAGTGAAAGACTGTATTGTTACGACCACTGAAAGGTTTTTGTTCAAGCATGTGGTTACCAAATTTGGATGTCACAAAGTCCTACTAAGTGACCAAGGTACGCATTTTGTTAATAAAATGATTAAATCATGTATAGAAGAATTTAAGATACATCACAGGAAGAGTACCCCTTATCATCCAGAGAAAAATGTCACTATTGAATCCTTTAACAAGATTATGGAGAATGAACTTACTAAATTCTATAATGTGAACTGTGACGACTACGACTTAAAAATACCTATGGTATTGTAGGCCTATCAAACCACATGTAAGAAAATGATGGGATAGATGCCATTCAGTTTAGTTTATGGACAATATGTTGTCATGCCCATGGAATATATTGTTCCCAGTTTGAGTATAGTTTCTTCCACTAGTATATTTGATATTGGTGTTGTCAAAGAGATGTTTTCGCAGCTACTCCAGCTGGAAGAAGATCACTTCCTTGCAGGGTTTCACCAACAAGTTGAGAAAGAGATACAAAAGGCTTGGCATGATAGACTTATCAAGAAGAAACAATTCCAGTGAGGGGATTTAGTTCTCCTATATGACAGTAAGTTTTTAGAACATCCTGGTAATCTTTGAACACATTGGTTGGGACCTTACATCGTCATTTTTACTACTAAGGGGGGGAAATCAATTGAAAAAGTTAAATGGGGAGCCCTTGGAAGGGTTAGTGAATGGAATTTAGCTAAAAACTTATAAGGATAGTCATATTTCCCTTGACTGAATTTGTATAAAAAAAAGAGAGAACTTTTGGAAACCCCACCTTGTCTTTGTGTGTCGAATTCTTGTACATATTCGTGTTTGGTCGAAGTATTTTGTGTCATAGTTTTTTATATAAGTTGGAATATTTCTAAGGTAGGACTATGGAAGCAACTCAATTGTCTTAGTTAGTTAGAGTATTAGCCCATATATTGGTCAAAGTTCATAATCCATTGGGGTTGGTATCATGTTGCAATCTATCTTTGTAGTGTGTTGATCCATCAAGTCTACAATTAACGTGCATTAAATAACTACTTTTATGGAAGAATTAGTGGAATCTTATCATAAATAACAAAATAGACTCAAGTGTGTGAACATATTGGTCACCACCTCAAATCATTTTCGAGATATATTCACATTCATTAACCACGTGATTGGAAACGCTAACCGCGTGTGTGAATTAATTCAAAAAGGTAGTTCCTTAGCCATCTAAAGTCATTGTGTTAAATAGTTGAAGAGTGTGCAGTAAGCTAGATCTATCATAGTTTCCTAAAATTGAATCATGAACCTTATGAATTTCTACCATGTAAATCGATCTGTCTAGCACTAGTACTTTCCAAGGATTTGCAGTAGAAGCCTTTCATGTTATTCCTATAATTGAATAAAAAGCACAAGTTGTTTGTATCCAAATACCAACAAATCCTCCTTCGAAGAAGAAGAGAACATTCATTAGTTTAGTAAACCTAGATGGACATATGAAGACTTCACATGATGCAGAAGCCCCTAGTTATGGATTTGCGATAATATAATGAAGGTACATTCCGCCATGGAAAACATATGCCCCTCGTGTTCCAATAAATAAAAATGCTAAGTATATGCTGGAGGAACTTGTTATTCCAAAGGGTGTAAGGTGACCGGATTTTTTTTTCCCAATCTCTATAAATTGTCATTCTTTGACCATGATTTGAAAAAGTACCCATAATTTAAGCTAGATCAGTACATGGAGATGGTGCAGACTGTAGAAGGTCAGCCATTTGAGTTGGTCCCAATGGAGTGGGCTTCAGGGTTGTAGAGGTATGCCATTTTATCATTGATGCATTTTCCCCATTTTGGACAAAAAGAAAAAGTTAACACTTGTGTCAAGCAATTACTGGTTTGCTTCCATGGTGGGTGTCTCTAGTTGGACACAAAAGTTTATGTTGGTGTTGACCTTATCTATAGAATCACAGGGTTTCCTAAAGTTACAGTTGACTTGATGCAATTCTTCATCGAAAAAGATAAATAAAAACACTTGGCCATGAGAATAGAAGAAAAATATAGCCTGACAAGGGATAATAGGGGCTTCGACATAGGATCTATCAATGAATCGGATGCCAAGTTTGCGACGAAGGAACTATTCATCAAAATTTTGAGGAATATGCGGCCAAACCAGTGTATTGCAAGAGTTATAGATGTGGCAGAACAGTGTGGTACAGGATTCCAAATGAACTAGGAAACATTCCTTTTGAATGAGTTGTTGATTGATGCTATCGATGCCCAGGAAAAAGGTAACATGTTTTCATATTCTTTGTTGTTAATTCTGATTTATTTTGTTGCATGGGAGGAACCACCAAATTAGTAGGGCATGGATGTCAATTCCCCTTGTTGATGAGCTCATTATCAGAACTTATGGTTTGATGATAATTGACAGAGGCAACTGGATAACAGTGTCAAGTTCTACATGCATATCGATGAATTATGGCATCACATCGAGAGGATTCCATGGGTAGAAGTTTCTAATGGAGTGCTATAGAAACATCATGATATTTACCTTGGGCGTCCACCACATTTTTATTCATCCATGATGAGATCTGTAGAGCCAATGGCTAGCAGCTAGTTCAGAATAATAGAGGCATAAATTAACGCCATAATTTGAGAATGTCGCATAGAGTTGAAGGAACCTGTGGTAGATGATCAAATGTCTATTGAAGAAGAACCTTGACCAAAAGGTACATATGGTGCACATCATATTGGGTAGAAATATGAATAGAACCCACAAATCTCAAACCATGATAGTGACCAAGAATCCAGTGCCACCTCAATATATTCAGAATTGGGGGCAAAGCATAAGGATGTCGATATGGAAAATAAGGGGAATAAGAAGCAAAAAGTTGTCAAAGACACTGCCACAAGATGGTTAATGGACGATGAGTTCAATATGTTGTTCTATAGGATGGTGGACATTGCAGAGGAAAATAGGAAGCTACCAGGTAAAATAACTACATATCTTTTTGCGGGATTCATTGATCTTCTACAAGTTCTCTGTAAGGTTGTTAAGGAGGTTCGTGTAGCAGTCACTCCACTAAAGACTACTAAGAAGAAAGCAATAAGGAAATCAGAGGCAAGGTTGTTGACAATCGATTTTCAAAAGTTACAACTTCAACAAAGTATTGCAGAGTTCAGATCGCACCTACAACACTAAAATTGGGAAACGAATAATTGATTATCACAATACACAATATGAGATACATTGAATTGGACATGAATGTTTTGTCGATGCTCATGTTACATAACATCCATCAAAAGGTTGCAAAAGAATTCAAGGTACAGCAGTATTCGACATATGATAAGATGAATTAGTTCAAAAGTCAAGCTACTACTCTAGAAACAGAGTTAGTAGAATTTCAACAGTAGAAAGAGCAATTATGACAGGACAACCAGAGAATAGAAAATGGCATTGATGCTGTCTATTTTGGAGTCCTATAAACAACCATGTTTTTGGATATTGTCCCAAATGACAACATACTGTAGTTAGGAGAAGTCATCACTAGCTTCTAACAAAATATTGAAGAGTTGGAAGCAAAGCTAGTTCCCAGCACACCTCCTGAAGTAATTGAACATTGACAAAAGCAAGTTCATAAGGTATTCCAGGAAATACAGAAAGCTAAGGCCCTATTGTGAAAAATCCTATGAGGAGTTTTCCCGGTCTTGGGGATCCTTGTTCAAGGGTATCGAGCTGCAAGGAATTACATATAAACTTAATGCAACCAAGGAAAAAAATGGGTAATCTACGGAGTTCGCTCAAGACTATGCCACCAGTTGAGAGGATGAGGAAGTTTGTACAAATTAAGGCATTGTAGCAGCATATAAACACATTATGCGTGCAATAAAAAAGAAGAACGAAACAAGTTGAAGAGTTGCAAACACAATATGAGTGAGTCTTTAAGGCTATTGGCCCAAACCACCAGGATATTCACCAAGCTTTATCAGTTGATGAGATGCATAGTTCAGAACACCTCACTTATGAAGTTGTTGATGAAGTCAGCAATTTGATGGAAGGTGTTTAGAGATGGGATGAATAGGTGAAGAAAGTATACCAATATTTTCAGTCGAAGTTGCACAACCAACATCTTCTGTGTAAAGTGGCTCGGGACGAGCCACATGTGAGTGTGGGGGGGCTATTGGACCTAGGTAAATTTTGGGATATTTTGGGTACCGGTTTTGAAGAAATGGTCAAAGTGTGAATGGATATGCGACAGAGTGGTCAGGAAAGCAATCATCTCCAAAGTTTCAGGAGAATATAAAGGAAAACCATCTATTTTTATGAAGTCCAGCTGAAAGGTTGGTTAGAAGGTTAGGAAATGTGTCCACTTATATTTATGGGATTAGGTAGTGGGCATGGGTTGCAAATTAGCCAATAGAACCTATAAATATGTAATGGGTTGGGATTTTTGGGGTTATCCATTTTTGGGGAAGAAAATAGAATGTTTGTAACTATCGAAGAGATATGTATTGTTATGTCGAAGTCTAAGTTGAGTAAGAGTCGCAAGTATGAGGATCAATCTATAAGATGTGTGCACATATCCATTGTAATAGAGTTTTAGATAAATGTATGTAGATTGTGTGCACAGACTTAAGGCGTTCAAGTTGTGACTCTTCATAATAAACGAGCACATTTTTGTTTTTACCCATCTTGGGTTTCCACATTAAATCGTTGGTGTCTATTATGCATGGTGTGTGTGTGTGTGATGAATTATTGTTATTTATTAATGCATAAATGAATAAATATGAATGTATGAATGGATTAATTGTTACTGCAATAGATATTTATGTCGTTATGGCATTGGTTAGTGTAATGGATAAATATGTGGATCTTCATCATAGTATCTCATATGTTAAAGTATGCCTATCACAATTCTGTATGGAACAATTCCCCTTCATCGTTGTTGAAACTTGGCTCTTGCAGCTCCCATATGTACTTTTGGTGATACTTCACCCTCACCTATGTGTTGCCGAAAAGGTCAAAACCATTTTGGGATAGTATCTTGGGGTTTGTTAGTATTATGTTGTGTGAATGTGGGTTGTGTTGAGAGCATACCAACAGACATTTTGGATTTCTAAGAATACCACATGGATCATTTATATAGGATGGCATGGACTCATGCTTCCATATAGTACATCCATGTTATCTTCTAGCCTGATCTTGTACTTGGGTTCATATTTTTTCTTATTCATTTTCCTTATCATCCTATGTTGTTGTGGAGTGTAGGATACAAAACTACTCTTCTCTTTGACTCCTACAATAATCCACAAACCAACTCTTCATGTTCCCTTAACATTGGCTTATTTATTTCCTTATTTGAAACAAAGTGTGGAAATAGTATCCCTTTCAACTATTATTCACTCCTCTATATGGTTTTTCCTTTCAATGGATTGTCCTTTTCATGGTCCACAAATCCATATCTTTATGGAAAAAAATGATGTAGGATTCATATTGATAGATGGGTAGATAGGTAGGTGGCATGATGCTTCCCTACATCTACATATGAAAACCATGTCGCTTGAAGTTCTATGTGACTTTTTCTAAGCCAAGTTTTAGACCTCCTAATGTTTTTTAGTACAAAGATCCAACTTCTCCACAATGATTCTAAAACAAAATTTAAGCATGAATTTACGGCTTCTTAAGCATAATTTCAACTAAATAATTAAACACTACTCCATTCAAATATGCATGGATCCATTCAAATCACACCTCCTCGATGGAAACCTTTTGATCCCTAATAGATTCGTAGGAATGATATGAAACATGTTCATGATTATATTATTTGGTTCTCTCATACCACTTGATTTCCTCAGGATTTGGCGTCTGAGGCTAGCTTGCCAAATTTCTTATTTTCTTCTTTAAGTCACTTGGACCTCATTTTGAAAAAAAAAATCCTTCTTCAATTCCTCAAGCACATTTGGTCAAATTTCTTCCACTATAAATAGAACCGACTCATCTTCTTTCCCATCCAACATGGAGGCTTCAAACAACTTCAAGTTCTCCATATTGATCATTGAATACATTCTCATATAAGGAAGTAGGTTTAATTTTAAAATGTTATCACTAACTTTCTTAGTGATCTCAATACGTCCATATCTCAAAGGATTCAAATTCTTGGTTCCCCCTTGTAGGCATTCATTGTTGAGATAAACCACATGTTTTCCCCAAAATAGAATTTTTGTTTTGTTCTATGTTGGTCATGTTTGAGATTATACTTATGCTGACTCTTCTAAAGTTGATTTTCAACTTTAAATGAATATACCTAATATTCTCTATGAACATGTCTACTTTCTTTTCCTTATCTTGTACTACTAGTGCATCTTCTTTATATTGTCCATCTATGACATCACAAGGTAAGGTTGGAAAATGACCAAAACAAGTGTCAAATGGAAATTTATGGTGTAAGAATGAATTACCCTATTGTAAGAGTGTTGAATGTGAACTAATTGTTCATCCCATGTCTTTGGGTGCTTCTTGTTATATCCTATCAACAATTGGACCAAAGTTCTATTCAAAAATTCAATTCTCCCATAAGTCTAAGGATCAATAAAGAAAAATAACACTTCAATGTTGTATTCATCTTTTCCCATAATTTTGTTAAAAACTTTCCTAGAAATATAGACTCCCAATTAGACACTATTGAACTTGGATTTCAACCAAAATATACCCATACATTTACGAATAATAATATAGTTGTTTCACGATATGTAATTGCCTTCTTATGATAAACATTTATATAAATATACATCAAATTTTAATCCCAATTTCCATTCAAGCATCCTCACATTTCAAATAGATATTTTCATAAATAGTTGGCAATTGAAAACTTTTGATGAAAAATATATTGGATTATGTATTATTAAGTTAATAATAGAAAAATAAGTTAGATATTAGTTTTGTGATCATTGCAAATTAATAATAATTAGGTAAATTGCAATTATTTTACTTCATAATTATTTAATGAATGCAACTTTTTCCTATTTGTATTATTTATGTGTTATACTTTACAACATAAAATAGTTGGTGCTTCCATGAATAAATTTGTGTAAATAAATATTGTACTTTACAATTAATTAATTATTGTAATTTTTTCCTATTGTAGGATTTATGTGCTAGCATTTATGACATTTAAAACATTATCCAAATTAGAATAGATAATTATTTCACTATTACTTTTTGACAATTTAACGAGTCTTAAGCTTGAGGAAATGTTTGCACATGAAGGGATTTGATCCTTCTTGTCGCTTGATAGATCCAGAGTTAAGATGGATCTACTCTAGTTCTAAACCAATCCACAACAAAAAACAATTAGTCCTCTCCTAGCCATTGGAAAACCTACACCAAATGTCGTAAAGATACTTTCTCAAGGTCTTCTAGTTACTAGTAATGGCATGAATAGCCCAAGTTTCTTATTATTTGGCTTATAAGTGTGACAAAGAACACAAGCTCTAATAAATATATAAATTTGTTTTTGCATGTAAAACCAACTAACATACCTCTATAGATTTATAATGGTATTCCCAACACCAAAGTGTTAGGTAATTTGAGAAGTATGAGCTTACCTTATCAACTAAATTCTCTTTCCATATGGTATACACACCTTTCCCAATTTGTAGAGAAGCCCATCTTGAAGATTATATTCATTTCCTTTTTATCAACAATATTTTCTCCTCAACTACTCAAAGACATCCTAAAATCAACATCATCCATGTAATATTCACTTAGCAATTCAAATGTGAAGGGATCAAGTAAAATAGTCCCTCCCACAACTGCAATCATTTGCACAGGTGGCCTTCACAACATATCAACTAGTTTGTTTTCATGCCTTTCTTATATTTTATAAATAGGTGAAGTTGTTGCATAAATACTATGCACTTATAATGCCTTACCAATATGATCCACAATCATAAGAATACGACCTTAATGATTTATCAAAACATATACTTTTGAAATAAGAATAAATTGTAAATAACTCGCATAAAAAATAATAACCAACTATGTTTAATCTGGATTAAGCTTTCTTTAACTAGTCTATGGACAAACTTAAATAAATACAACTGCATAAACAAATAACAAAAGAGATCCCTTTGAGGAACAGATCTTGGGGAAAACTCTAGCTTCAAAATGGTTATGTTTCTCTGGTTATTAACATTTCTTCCCTTGGTTATAAGGCTCTTTGAATATTACACACAAAAATTACATTTTATAATGGGAAATTCCCTCACTTCTCTCAAACCTCTCCCATGAGCTAGTCGATTTGCTCCATTCCAAGTCAACCTCTTAGTAACCTCTGCAAAAAGTATAGATCTAGTGTAAACTTGAGCTATGGAATTTCTTCTCTATTTATCAAACTCAAAGAAAAAATCTAGCTTCCTCAACCTTTAAGTTTGGATATGGCCATGATTAGGAGTTGTTTATCATTAGGTATGGAGAATAAGGTGTTAATCATGGTTGGTAGAGAAAACTTTGAATTTAGGTTGTAAACCAACTTCTAGGGCTCAAGGTCCATGAATGACACCTTGAATCACCATAGATGACCTCTCAAGTTGATTTTTTTTATTTGAATGGGGATATGGGAACCATTAGGGGTTTCTAAGTACTATGTATGTGTCTTGGGGCCTTAGACATAATAAGGGGATGAAACATATGCCTTATCCCCTAGAAGAGACTTCTAGGAATATACAGCCAAGAATTATGTGTTGAACAACCTCAACATAGTATTACATGGTATGATTTACCTTGGAATGGGGATAATAGTTCCATTATAACATTTTTATCACTAAGTACATGTACTAGGCCCCTTGACATAGGTGGTGGAAACACTTGGTCCTTGGGGCTTAAAGAAAGTTGTTAACCATTTAGGTCCAAAATTGATTCCTCCAACCACCACACATGATGTTGAAAGGGAATCCTTTTAATATTAATTGGGATATGGGTTCCATCATCACTTTTTGAGCACTAGGTATGTGTCTCAAGGCCATGGACATGGTAAGGGGAGGAAAATAGGGCCTTATTCCCTAAACAAATCTTCTAGGAATCCAAGGCTAGGAAGGATTCCTTAAAAAATCACACATGGCATATCATAGGTATAATTGGATTATGAATATTGATGCTAGTGGAATTAGGTATTTTTGAGCACTACATATGGGACCCTATATACATGATTGAAGGAATATGATCATGCCTTAGGTCATTAAGGAATATTTGAGGCACCCATGTGAATGAACAATTCCTTGAGCAACACACATGACCTAATCAAGGTATGCTTGGTTTCCAAGAAAATATGTACATGCCTTTAAGAGGTTTTGAGCATCAGATATGGGTGTTAATGCCTCAACATGGTCAAGGTAGGAAATACAAGACTCAAGCCCTTTTTGGGTGCCAAAAATGCCCCTTTTCTCACTTATCTTGTGATCCTTTTTCCCCGTTTCTCCTTATTAATGCAACCAAGTCACTATATTTCCTAAAGAAAAGCATATTTTTTAAGCATGTATAATTTATTATTACTTTGTTATATTGATGCCTAAATTTTGTCTGTGATTATGAATTTTTATTCCTAATTAAGCTGACTTATGACGGATTGATGAAAGCAACTAAGACCACAAGGGATTCGAGTGTATTATCCCACTGATACACGTGGATAAATAAGTACATGGAAAGAAGTTACACCTTTCAGGGCTCCGGTTCATATTGTTGCGAAAGCAGCTCAAGTTATCCATCCACACAGCCAATTGAAACTCACTTGGTACTAGATCAGTTTAGATTGTTGAGGCATTAATGCTTATGAAACAAATTGTATCTCAATGTAATCATGAATGTAACTATTTCTATTTATGAAGTATTGATTCAACATCCTAAATATATTCGTTCTTCATCCCTTTACCTCCCTCCCTCAACCCCTCTACCTCCCTCCCTCACCCACATCATATTTCTCTATCTCTCACCCTCCCTCTCCATGTTTCTCTCTCTCACAACCTCCCTCTCTCTCCATCTCTCACCCCTCCACCCTCTATCTTTTACACCATCTCTCTCTCTCTCTCTCTCTCTCTCTCTAGATTTCACTATACATGTGTGTCCCTCCCCCCTCTCTCTCTCCCTCCCTTCATCCCCCTCTTCCCTCTACAAATTGAATGTTCTTCCTCTCCAACTTCTCTTTACATCCCTCATTAATCCCTCCTCCAGCATACTCTTCCTCCACCTCCTTTAATCCTTATGTCTACATGCCTTTCTCCCTTCCTTCCTACCCTTCTATTTAACTCTCTCTCTCTCTCTCCCTCTCTCTCTCTCTCTCTCTCACTCACACACACACACNTCTCTCTCCCTCTCTCTCTCTCTCTCTCTCACTCACACACACACACAACCTCCCACTTTCTCAATCGCTCACCTCTCTCTCTCTGTATCCCTCTCACACACACAAAATTATGTCCCTTCACTCCTCTCAAATCCATCCCCTCCATCCCTCACCCATCTCTCTCTCTCTCTCTCTCTCTCTCTCTCTCACACACACACACACACACACACACACACACACACACCTTCTATCTCTCCTTCCTATTATCTTTATCTAAACTTGTCACCATCTCTCCATCACTCTCTCTCCCTCCCCTAATTTATCTCCCTGCCCCCCTCTTTTATTCTCTCTCTCTCTCTCTCTCTCTCCATCACCACCAATCCCTACATGTCTCCCACCCACACCTTCTTTCCCTCCCTTCCTATCCCTTTGTCTTGTTCTATCCACGTCTATCACTCACTCCTATATCTAGGCCCCTCCCCATTGTTTGTCTCCCTCCATCCCTTTATGCCATTTCCCCCCCTCATGTTCTCTCTCTCTCTCTCTCTCTCACACACACACACATCCCCTTACCTCCATCCTCTCTCTCTCGCGCACGCGTCCCCCTTACCCCCATCCATTGCTTTCTCACTCTTTCTCCAACAATAACCCGCCCTCTCTAGATTGATTCTTCTACCTACCTCCATTTATGTCTCTTCATAATCCTACCTCTCATCCTTGCTTACCCCATCCCTTTATATATTATTCTCTCTCTCTCTCTCTCTCTGTTTTCAACTTATCCCTTCTCCTCAACTCCCCACCACATTATGACCCCTATTCTCTCTTTCATCCCATCTCATTCCCCTCTCTTCAATTTCACCCTCCTCCCACCTATCTCCTCCAACACACCCTATTCCTCCTCTAATCCTCCATATCCACCTTTCCCTTCACCTATCCTTTCTCTCATCAAACCATCATCTACTTCCTCCCCTCTACATTGTCCCCCTTTATCACTCAAGTCTCACATACTGCTTCTAACCCTATACATCTTCAACACCTATTCTCCTCCTAATAGTGCTCTCAAGCTCCACTCCCCTTCACCCTTGTATTCCACCATGTTCTCATTCCCTTCATCTCTCCCCACTTGAACTTACAACATCCTCCTAGGCCCTTTACCCTTCCCCACCCCCTCTCAACTATTAACCATCCCCACTTGAACTTACAACATCCTCCTAGGCCCTTGACCCTTCCCCACCCCCTCTCAATTGTTAACCATCCCCACTTGAACTTACAACATCCTCCTAGGCCCTTTACCCTTCCCCACCCCCTCTCAACTATTAACCATCACCACTTTAACTTACAACACCCTCCTAGACCCTTGACCCTTCCCCACCCCCTCTCAACTATTAACCATCACCACTTGAACTTCCAACATCCTCCTAGGCCCTTCATCCTTCCCCACCCCCTCTCAACTATTAACCATCCCCACTTGAATTTCCAACATCCCCATAGGCCCTTGACCCTTCCACACCCTCTCTCAACTATTAACCATACGTTTTATGTCTTTCATAATGAGCACACGTTATAGAACTACATAACATGCATGTGTTTTGTAGTTCTATAACGTGCACACATTTTCCAATTCTACAAGGGCAGGAAATGTAATTTGAATATAAACATAACATGCTATCGCTTTGTACCACCTAAACCATGCCACGTCACTTGCTTGCATGTCACCAATAGTTCTATGTGGATGGTTTGGACTTTGCTTCGGTAATACCAAACATGTGCTATGGTATATGATAAACCATAGCTAATTGGGCATTTCTTCTAGTTTCTGAAGAAGCACATGTTTACCCATTCATTATATTATGCTATACACAATCCTTTTTGACGAAATATTAAATATAAATAACATTTTTTCTAGAGATTCTAAATTTGTGATTTGTATTTCAAAATATTATATTTTTCTATTTTTTTCAATTTCTATTGTGTCCTAACTCCTTAACCCAAAAAACACATTGTTAGTGTTTTTTCCATAATTTTTTCAAGTCTTGATAGTTTAAAAAAAAATTGTATGGTGCACTAGAAGACACTGACCTCTACATTCTATAAAAAAACCCATTTTATGATTATTGCATTAAGACCTTGAAAGGTTGCACCCACAAAAGGCATACCATTTTTCCAGGAATGATCACTTAGATAATTATAAAAATTTTAAAAATTACTAATTTTATTTTCAAAAAATAGTGTTGCACTAGTGCTATATGTTCTCTACATGCCTGCAATTTTTTGTTGCTTGAAACCATCATTTAGGCCCTCAAAGGATGCACCCACAAAAAACATATTCCTTATTATTTTCTTAGAAAATAAAAAGTGGCTGTTAGAATAATGAAACTTGACATAGCTATGAAAAAAATCAATACATAAAATTTATATATTCAGAAACGTGATTCAATTTCCTACATTTCATATTTTTTACTCAAAGCAAGCTATTTTTTGTAAGTATCTCAAAAAATCCAATTAAGGAACGCCTAATTTTTCAGTTTTTTACTGCATTTAACACTCCAAAAGTGACCATCATTAGCTTGCACTCACCCAATGGTCAAACCCTTATTCCTTTGTTTCCAAGACTTTTATGCCTACTACACATGAAAGACCAACGATGAATTGTTTTCTCCAAGAAACTATCATAGGGACCCCATAGCTCTCCTTCTCTCCGCATTCCCAATTTCTCATGATTTGGGACTTTTTAGATTTCCCAGAATACCATGTGGTAACTTCTAATAGTTTGTTTTGTACTCGCAACATCAAATACCAACATATCCATGTCACTTGCTAGCTAAATCTTTGTCTTCGGACAATCTTGTTTCTTATGCCTTTGCCTCACTATCCTACATTGATGTGGAGTGCAAGAAATGAAGGTAGCATTTTCTCCAACCTCTTTGGTACTCCACATAGAAATTCTCTGCATGTCCTTATCCTTGGCATGTTTCTTACATTCTTCAATAAAAATGTGAGATTCAAACTACAAAGCTAGAATTCTCTTTGACTCCTCTTCCCTCCTTCACATCAGTTTTTCTCTACATGGTTTATGAATCCACATTTACACACACACGCAATGATGTAGGATCCAAAGTGTGGAGTGGGAGCAGGTAGTGTGATGCTTCTCCACATTCACATGCAGACCTCCACATAGCCTAAAGTGCCACATAACTTTTCCTTAGCCAAATTTGAGACTTCTTAAGGATTTTCAAGGCAAAACCAAAACTTCTCCACAAGGATTCTATGACAAGTTTTAAACACAACTTAAAGGGTTCTTACACACAATGTCAACCAATGAATTAAAAACATATCCATTTCAAATCTCCATGGATCCACTCAAGTCAATTTAGATTGTAAATTACAAACTTTTCTAAGTCAAGATCATAATCTGACCTGGTCATCTTACAATATCTAAAGACGAGTCGTCTACTTCTAAGGCTGATCTTGCATTTTTCTCCTCTTACTTTTTTTATTTCTTTCCATTCAACCTAAGGTTTGATGGAAATTATAATAAAACCTATTTCCATACTTCTTCTAATTTAATTGAAGGGTTTGTTTTTCTTTTAAGGTTTAGGTTTTTTATTCATGCCACCTATTCATTTATCCTCCAGTATTTTCTTTGGCCATAACTTGAATTTGAAGGGATGCCTCCTTTGACATTATTTGTCAACATTGTTTACCTCAAAGGAGGCGTTGGGACCTTTGCCATCATTATAGGATTTAATCAATTTACATATATTTTGGAGTCGCTCTTTAGAAATTTGTCTTAAAGTGAACCTAACCTCTTGGTTTTCCCTTTTTCCCATTGAAAACCCTTGACCTTTACACATACAAGTATAGATCTAGTGTCAACTTGAGCTATGCAATTTCTTCTCTAGTTCTTGCACTCAAAGAAAATTTCTAGCATCCTCGACCTTTAATTTCGGACATGGCCACGATTAAGAGTTTTGCAGCATTAGGTATGGAGAATAATGTGTTAATCATGGTTGGTAGAGAAAGCTTTGATTTTAGGTTGTAACCAGCTTCTAGGGCCTAAGGTCCATGAATGACACCTTGAATCACCATAGATGACCTCTCAAGTTGCTTTTTTCATTTGAATAGGGATATGTTGATCCTATATTTGTTATCATTTTTGGCAGTTAAATTACTCATTTAAACACATATTTTAATATATTTTGTATATTTTATAACACATAGATCATTATTCAACCTCATGTATGAGTGTATTTAAGGTTTATATGAAATATTTTATTTATCATTTTTTATGGTTTTATTAATTAAAATGACATTATTAAAGTGCATTTGGTGTATTAACTGATTTATATATTTGTTTGCAGATTTTATAATCTTTTTGGGATAAATTAATAAATAGAACACATTCAGCCTGCCTTCCGCACATCATGTCCAGCTCGTTGTCCAGCTTTTCATCCAGTCCATTGCGTGAAACTCGCTGGTGGTTTGCCAAATGTTGAAATGTGTTGTTGTAGACTGCAGCCCTAAAGCGCGCCAACAAACAGACACTCTGTTCGTCCTAGATCGACACCCAACGTATATAGCTCACGACCTCACCTCTCATTCAACTCAATGTCTAGATCGCCCATCAGACTACGCACTGTTGAGAATTAATTCTGGGCATTTAAAACGTGAAATAGCTGCAAACGAACCGTTATTCACGCGTCTGGGTGATGAAGTTGTATTCTAGATAGTTGCCATCCTGCATTCTCCTTTTCTTGCCACCGCATCAACCATCCATGCGTTGAATTGATGCATTCAACCCACGCTCTAGAATATTCACCACTACGCTCTCCTTTGTTCACCATCAGTCACCTTTTGCTCTCAGGAAGGAACCTGTGTGCCACCTCTGAATATTGTTCACACTCAGGAAGGAAGTCATGCGCCACCTCTGAAGACCATTCGCGTTGAAGAAGGGAGATGTCTGCGCATTGGCCTGTGATCAGGTAAACGCCTTTAATATCGAATAAATTTAGAGAGCAGTCGACCTCTAAAGAGTTTACTTGCTCATTCCTGTAAATCATTATATATAGCAGCCTCTGTGAGAGAGCTGGAGTTAGCTAGAAAAATCGGTCAATTAGTAGAGTTAGGAGAGAAGAGTTCCTGTTGTGATTTACTCTTGAACATTGTCTTTCTGTTCCACCATCTGAATAAAGAGTTGTATGTGTTGTTGTTGAAGATTGTGTTTGAGTAGAACTTAGCCACCATCACCCCTGATTGCTGAGAGGGCCCCTCATCAACCAGAGGTTTCTTTTCTTGTTTATTTCTTTCATTTTTTGTTGTAGCTATTTTAATTCACAGTTTGTTTTATTTATGTAATGCAATTTGGTTTCTGAATTAGATAGTTAACTGCGCGCATAGTTTGTTTCCAGTTTTGCTTTCAGTCATTTCATTTTCAGTTTATTGTTCAGTTTATTTGCAAGTTAGATAAAATAGATTGTTGTTTATCAAATTAAGTAGATTTAATTCTGTTTATTTCATTTATGTTTTAATTATCAATTTATGCAATTTACATTTCAGTTTATTAATATGCAATGGTTTCTTTATGCTTATGTTTATGAATTTGCTTAAGTTTATTTTGCTATTAGATTTGCTTAGTAAGTGGGTTTGTTTATTGCTTTATGCATTAGAATTATATTTGCATGGCTTCAACTGAAGATTAGTTCATTTAGGTTAGTTTTTACCATTTTAACTGTGCATCCTATCATTCGGACATCCTGTTCAGTCTATTATTCAGCCACTCCTTTCAGACCCATAGTTCAGTCTGTCATTCAACCCTTAATTCTATTTTTAGTGTTTTTATGTATTTTGAGATTGTTTTTAGTTATGTTTTGTTAATGACTGAATTATGTTTTTACTGTCATATTTAGATGTTAGTTCTATTTAACAATAAAGTTAAAGTCTAATTGTTTTAGGTTATTTATTGAATTTTTATTATTTCCTTATTGTTAAGTTGTTTTTGTTTCTTGAATATTGTTTCTAATTTTGTTTTACTGTTGTATTGTTTTGTATCTATGCCTTTCAGATTGATTTATTTGTTTGCATGTGAGATTTAGTGTTACATGTATTTTTTATTTAGTATGTTTTTAGGTTGTCTCATTTATGTTGTGTTATTGTTGAAAGAACTAGTAGGATAGAACCTAAAGATATTCATTTCATTAAGTTTTCTACTTGCTTCTTTTATCAAGTTTTTCTTTATTAAGTTTTCTACTTGCTTTTCTTATTAAGTTTTGTAGTTGCTTATAAGTTAAGTCTTTTTTGTACCCTAGTTTTCCATTTGAGTAGTTAATTGTTGATTGTATTTCAATGTAAAGTTTATTATCAATTATTTAGTTTATTATCTTGTCTCAATTTAATTACTTTAATAATTGTATTTTTAGGAGTTTGACTCGATTTTTCATTTTGAAAGATCTTTCGATATTTTGTTTGTTAAAATATTTACATGACACCCTCTGCCTTCGCATATATTTTGTGTCAACTCTAAGCTTACCAACCCGGTTGATAATTAAAGAATAGGTGGATTAATTTAGACATTATATAACATCCAACAGGATATAGGAACCATTAGGTGTTTCTAAGTACTATGTATGTGTCTTGGGGCCTTATACATACTAAGGGGATGAAACCTATCCCTTAGCCCCTAGAAGGTGCTTCTAGGCATCTAGAGCCAAGAATGATGTGTTGAACAACCTAAACAGATTCTTCCATGGTATAATTTACCTTGGAATGGGGAAATAGTTTCATTATAACATTTTAGCACTATGTACATGTATTAGGTCCCTTGACATGGGTGGGGAAACACTTGTTCCTTAGGCATTAAAGGAAGTTGTTAACCATTTAGGTTCAAAATTAATTCCTGTGACCACCACACATGATGTTGAAATGGAATCCTTTGAATATTAATGGGGATATGGGTTCCATCGTCATTTTTTGAGCACTAGGTATGTGTCTCGAGGCCATGGACATGGTCAAGGGAGGAAACTAGGGCCTTATGTCCTAAACAAATCTTCTAGGCATCCAAGGCTAGGAAGAATGCCTTAAAAATCATGCATGGCATATCATATGTATATTTGGACTATGAATATGGATGTTAGTGGAATTAGGTGTTTTTGAGCCGCATGCATGGGGCCTCCAAGACATTATTAAAGGAATATAATCATGCCTTAGTCCATAAAGGAAAAATTGAGGCACCCATTTTAATGAACAATTCCTTGAAGCACCACACATTACCTACTCAAGGTATGCTTGGTCTCCAAGAAAATATAAACACACCTTTAAGAGGTTTTGAGCATTAGATATGGGTGTTAAGGCCTCAACATGGTCAAGGTAGGAAATCCAAGACTCAACCCTTAGAGGAATATTTTTTACATCTAGGTCTAGGAGTGTCCCTTACTCACTATCCCTTTATGCCTTACTCACTATCCCCCCCTACAGTTTTGTTTCCCTCTCTCTCTATATCTATGTGTGTGTCCCTCCTCCCCCTCTTTATATTTATGTGTGTGTGTCCCTCCCTCACTCCCCCTCTCTCATAACCTCTCTACACCTTATTTGTACCTCCCTCGTTATCCCTCCATCAATCACTCCCTCTATATTACTCACCCCTCCCCCCTCTCTCTCTCTTTATCACTCACCCCTACCCCTCTCTCCCACACAATCTCTCTCTCTCTCTCTCTCTCTCTCTCTCTCTCTCTCTCTCTCTCTTTCTGTGTGTGTGTGTGTGTGTGTGTGTCCCTCCCTCACCCCCCCTCTCTCATAAACTCTCTCCACCTTATTTATACCTCCATCATTATCCCTCCCTCCATAAATCTCTCTCTATAACTCAACCTTCCCCCTCTCTCTCTGTCACTCACTCCCCCCCCCCCCCTCTCTCTCTCTCTCTCTCTCTTTATCTGTGTGTGTGTGTGTGTGTCCCTCCCCAATATCTATCGCTAAATCCCTTTATCTCTCTGTCTCCGCCTTATTTTACCTCCCTCACTATTCCTCCCTCTATCACTCTCTACCTCCCTTCTCCCTTAATCACTATACCACGTGCCTTTATCCCTATCCCCTACCCCCCCTCTCTCTCTCTAAACTTGTATTTTTCCCTCCCTATCTCTTTTCCTCTATCTGCCCCATTCTCTACCTCCCTCCCTCTCCCACATCATCTTTCTCTATATCTAAGCCTCCCTCTCCATGATTCTCTCTCTCTCTCTCTCTCTCTCTCTCTCTCTCTCTCTCTCTCTCTCTA
>LPNX010382467.1:50700-167896 GCA_001517045.1 Pseudotsuga menziesii
CTCTCCATCACCACCACTCCCTACATGTCTCCCAACCACACCTTCTTTCCCTCCCTTCCCATCCCTTTCTATTGTTTTATCCCCATCTATATCTCACTCTTATATCTAAGTCCATCCCCATTGTCTCCCTCCCTCAGTCTATTTCCCCCCTCCCCCTCATATTCTCTCTCTCTCTCTCACACACACACACACAAATCCCCTTACCTCCATCCTCTCTCTCTTTATATCTCTCATTCCCTTACCTACATCCTCTCTCTCTCTCTCATCCCCCTTACCTACATCCTCTCTATCTCACTCATCCCCCTTACCTCCATCCATTTTTCTCTCACTCTTTCTCCTACAATATCCCCCCCTCTCTCTCTCACTTTCTCCACATCTCTCTCTCTCTGGATTGCTTCCTCTACCTACCTCCATTTATGTCTCTTCCCAACACTACCTCTCATCCTTGCTTCCTCCATCTCTCTCTATCTTATTCTCTGTCACACTTTCTCTACATCATTATCTCTCTCTCTCTCTCTATGTTTTCAACTTATGCTTTCTCCTCAACCCCCTATCACATTATGACACATATTATCTCTTTAATCCCATCTCATTCCCCTCTCTTCAATTTCCCCCTCCTCATGCATCTCTCCTACAACACACCCTATGCACCCTCTAATCCTCCATATCCACCTTTCCATTTACCAATCCTCTCTCTCTCATCAAACCATCATCCACTTCCTCCCATATACATTATCCCCCTTTATCGCTCAAGTCTCACGTACTGCTTCTAACCCTATAAATATTCAATACCTCTTCTCCTCCTAATAGTGCTCTCAAGCCCCACTCCCCTTCACCCCTATAACCCATCATGTTCCCATTCCCTTCATCTCTCTCCACTTTAACTTACAACATCCTCCTAGGCCCTTGACCCTTCCCCACTCCCTCTCAACTATTAACCATCCCCACTCAAACTTACAACATCCTCCTAGGCCCTTGACCCTTCTCCACCCCCTCTCAATTATTAACCATCCCCACTTGAACTTAAAACATCCTCATAGTCCCTTCACCCTTCCCCACCCCCTCTCAACTATTAACCATCCCCACTTGAACTTACAACATCCTCCTAGGCCCTTCACCCTTCCCCACCCCCTCTCAACTATTAACCACCACCACTTGAACTTCCAACATCCTCCTAGGCCCTTGATTCTTCCCCACCCCCTCTCAAATATTAACCATCCCCACTTGAATTTACAACATCCCCATAGGCCCTTGAACCTTCCACACCCCTCTCAATTATTAACCATACATTTGATGTCTTGCATAACACACACACATTATAAAACTACACAACACGAACACATTTTGTAGTTCTATAACGTGCACACGTTTTCCAATTCTATAAGGGCGGAAAATGTAATTTGAATAAAACATAACATGCTATTGTTTTGTAGCGCCTAAACCATGCCAATTCACTTGCTCACATGTCACCAATAGTCCTATGTGTATGGTTTGGACTTTACTTCGGTAATACGAAACCAGTGTTATGGTATATGATAAACCATAGCTAATTGGACATTTCTTCCAATTTCTAAAGAAGCTTATGTTTACCCATTGTTATATTATGTTACACACAATCATTTTTGATGAAATATTAAACATAAATAGATTTTTTTCTAGAGATTCTAAATATCTAATTTTTATTTCAAAATATTATATTTTTCTATTTTTTTCAATTTCTATTGTGTCATAACTCCTTAACTCAAAAAACACACTATTAGTGTTTTTTCCATAACTTTTTCAAATCTTGATAGTTTTAAAAAAAATGTATGGTGCAATAGAAGACACTAACCTCTACATTCTATTAAAAACCCATTTCATGAATTTTGCATTAAGACCTTCAAAGGTTGCACCCACAAAAGACGTACCATTTTCAAGGAATGATCACTTAGATAATTATAAAAATTTAAAAATTACTAATTTTAATTTCGAAAAATAGTGTTGCACTAGTGCTATATGTTCTCTACATTCCTGCAATTTCTTGTTGCTCGAAACCATCATTTAGGCCCTCAAACGCTGCACCCACAAAAAACATATACCTTATCATTTTCCTAGAAGATAAAAAGTGACTCTTAGAATAAATGAAACTTGACATAGCTATGAAAAAATTCAATACATAAAACTTATATATTCGGAAACGTGATTCAATTTCCTACATTTCAAATTTTTTACTCAAAGACAGATATTTTGTGTCAGTATCTCAAAAAATCCAAGTAAGTTGAGGGATGCCTAATTTTTCAGTTTTCTATTGCATTTAACGCTCCAAAACTTACCCTCTTTAGCTTGCACTCACCCAATGGTCAAACCATTATTCCTTTGTTTCCAAGTCTTTAATTCCTACTACACATGAAAGACCAACAATGAATTGTTTTCTCCAAGAAAATGTCATAGGATCCCCATAGCTCTCCTCTCGACGTTCCCAATTTCGCATGATTTGGGACTTTTGAGCTTGCTTAGACTACCACGTGGTAACTTCTAATAGGTTATTTTGTATTCATGGCACCAAATCCCAACATAGCCATTTCACTTGCTATCTAGATCTCACTTTCTAGCTAGATCTTTGTCTTATGGCCATCTTGTTTCTTATGCCTTTGCCTCACTATCCTACATTGTTGCAAAGTGCAAGAAATGAAGGTAGCATTTTCTCCAACCTCTTTGGTACTCCATGTAGAAATTCTCTGCATGTCCTTAGCCTTGGCATGTTGCTTACATTCTTCAATAAAAAGTGCGAGATGCAAACTAAAAAGCAGGATTCCCTTTGACTCCTCTTCCCTCCTTCACATCAATTGTTCTCTACATGGTTTATGAATCCATATTTATACACACACAAAATGATGTAGCATCTAAAGCGTGGAGTGGGAGGGTATGAAGGTAGTGTAATGCTTCTCCACATTCACATGCAGACCTCCACGTAGCCCAAAGTTCCACATAGCTTTTCCTTAACCCAGTTTGAGACTTCTTAAGGATTTTCAAGGTACAACCAAAACTTCTCCACAAGACTTCTATGACAAGTTTTAAACACAACTTAAAGGGTTCTTAAGCACAATGTCAACCAATGAATGAAATACTTGTCCATTTCAAATCTCCATGGATCCACTCAAGTCAATTTAGATTGTCAATTACAACCTTTGCTAAGTCAAGATCATAATCTGAACTAGTCATCTTACAATATCTAAAGACAAGTCGTGTACTTTTAAAGTTGATCTTGCCATTTTCTCCTCTTCCTTTATTTTTTATTTTTTTTCATTCAACCTAAGGTTTTGATGGAAATTCTAATAAAACCTATTGCCATACTTCTTATACTTCTTATAATTTAGTTGAAGAGTTTGTTTTTCCTTTTAGGTTTAGTTTTTTTATTCATGCCACCTCTTCATTCAATACCTTACTAGATTTTATTTGGCCATAACTTGCATTTGAAGGGATGCCTCCTTTGACATTATTTGTCAACATTACTTACCTTAAAGGAGGCTTTGGGACCCTTGCCATCATTATAGGCTTTAATCAATTTAAATATATTTTGGAGTCACTCCTTAGAAATTAGTCTTAAAGTAAATCTAACCTCTTGGTTTTCCCTTTTTCCCGTTACACATACATATTTCCTATAATAAAAAAACCTTGACCTTTACACATACATATTTCCAATAACTTCGTGGACAAACATTACACTTTAAAATAACCTTCTTATAGAAAAAACGTATTAGATGCATTAACCTTCTTATACAAAAACTTATTAGATGCATTGAAATTTATCCCACTTTATAATGAAGCTTATACATTTTATTTTGCTTTCTCCAATCAATTCATTAACAAAATTTATACATTTTGTCGTATTCTATTCTAGTTTCAAAACTTTAGCCAAAATAGTCGTACTTGATTCTAACACGTATTTTAACATATATTTTTCATTTAAAAAACTTGTCATAATATATTTAAAAATAACGTAAATACTAAGCATTTTTTTGTTAAATAATAATTATATTGACGTCTTCACATTTCAATAATACCATGTTACTATACTGTAATTTCTTAATGTATATGAGAATATTCTTAGGTGAGTGCTCCTTGAAATGGGATAAATAATTATAAGGTAAGAATAAATGACCGATTTTATTGAAGTATGTGAGTCATCATAAAAAATCATTTTAAGAGATTTGGTGAGCGATTCACTTAATTATTCTACATCATTGCTATGTTCATTTTGTCCATTTCTATTGTTTTAGTTCACACTTTGCCCTCCATGTTGAATTACGTCAGGGTTACTTTTATTTTAAAATTAGTTTGAGTGTTTAACTTTTAAAAATTAATATTTTGAAAATTATATTAAAATTAAAAAAATCAAATAAATTATTTTATATTTATTTATTAAATATATGTAACAATAAAATCAATGTATATTATAATTAATAACTTTAAAAACACTTAACCAAAACGCTCTTCCATTAAAATATGGAAACCAAAAAGACAAATATATGTTATGATTCATGTTATGTTTATAAGCATGAATCATTGTATTAAATGTGATGTTAAATAACTTTGGACTACTTTGAACTAACAAGTAAATGTTTTTATGAACATGGGTTTGAGACATTCCTAGGCTCGTTGATATTGATGTGAGTGAAATAGTCATTATTATGAATATGGGTTTGAAACATTCTTAGGCTCCTTGATATTGGTGTGAGCGAAGTAGTCATTAGCTAGATTCTTTTTATAAGTTATTAAAATTATTTTACTTATTTTTTAATGTGGTTTATAATTTTGAACAGGAGTTATTATGTTTACCGAAATTTTTTTTTAGAAATTTATTTAAAAAGACTTTATTTTATTAATTATTTATCAATTATGATTATAAAGCTTAACTAGGTGGATACATCAAGTGAGATCTTTATATATCTATATATAGTCACTTTGGAATTTATTTTACTAGAAACTTTTTACTTACACATCATAGCTCTCAACCACATGAATTATCCATTAAACATTATTAATATCACATTATATATTAGATAATTGTTATTTTTAATGATTCAAATAAATTTTAAAAATAATGAACATTGAAAAATAACTTGAAAAGAGGATATAAAATATTTAATGTAAAAATAAAAAGAATAAACATACAAAATTCAATCTCAACTCATAGAAAAAGAACTTTCATCATATATAATTATTTAAAAAGAACTTTCATCATATATAATTATGTATTTGTTCAATTATATTTCTTAACGATAAAAAAAATTCAAATATATTTCTGGACTTAATGATACAAAAATCTTGAAAAGTTTGGGGGACTTAACGATAAAAAAATCTTGAAATTTTTTTGGGAGGTAACAAAAAAACAAAGCATAAGGAACTTTTAGTGTGGTACACAATTTAAAATTTTAGAATGGGAAAAAATTATTTTTATTATGTATAGGAAAAAAATTATTTTGTATAGGGAAAAAATTACTTTTACTTTGTATAATATAATAAATTTATTTATATTGGAAAATCAAAATTTGATTGTAGCTTTGATAATATGAAATAAGATTGTTTTCTATGGAATAAGTAGAGATATTATTTCAATTATAATTTAAAAAATGATGTAAAGTTGAAATAATAAGTAAAAAGAATAACAACAATGAAGACTACATAAACGAGATGTTTAGTGATATATTGATTAATGTAGAGTGGAGGGGGCAAATAAAAAGATAGATGTTTTAGTATAAATAAATTGAAAAGTGGAGATGTACGTATAATTGAAGTGGATGGAGTAAAAATTTTACATTTAATATATTAGAAAAGTTATATATATTTTGTAATTATAGTGGTATGAATGATAAGTAAAGTGGCATGTGCACTATTGTTATGATGGTTAGAGTTCAAGCCAAGAGGATTAAACAAATTTATGTCGTAATTGCATACATGGAAGATTGAAAGAGAATGGAAGTCACTAAAATGGAATATTGAGTACCAATATAAAGCTAGTCAACTAGAAGGTGACCAAGTTGGATAATGGATGACTAGTTATTTGGTAGAAGAGGAAATATTGTGTGTGTAGAAAGGCCATTGAGTAGTTGCCTATAAAATGACCATTTTTGTGTTTTGTCTCTCTTATAATATTAATAAGAACGACTAATCATGTTTCTTAACTTTATGGTTTGATTAATATCTCGTTCATCTATATATATCTTATTCTTTCATGTTTAATATTTTAGTCACTATTAACTATATTCTTTTTATTGCACATTAACCTAGGTTAAGTAGTTGGACCTAGTGCCATGCCACTATTACACACATGGAAGATCAAGAGAGAATGCAAGTCACTAAAATGGATGATTGAGCACCAATATAAAGCTAATCAACTTGAAGGTGACCAAGTTGGACAATGAGTGACTAGTTTGGTTGAAGAGGAAATATAGTGTGTGAAGAGAGGCCATTGAGTTAGACTAGTTGTCTATAAAAGGACCATTTTTGTGTTTTGTCTCTCTTATAATATTAATAAAAACGAGTAAGCACATTTCTTAACTGTATGGTTTTATCAATATCTCCTTCATTTATATATCTCTCAATCTTTGCAATTTAATATTTTAGCTACTTTCCACTTATTAAGAGAGAAATTTGGCAAGGGAAAGTTTTGCTTTGCTTTACTCATTTTTAATGATTATAATGTTATAGGTCATCTTAAAATGAGCTTAAATGCTTAAAGAAAAATGTCCATAGTCAAGTTCCCATCAATCAGTGAAACTATAACTTTCGTGTAAATTAATAAATAAAAAAGAAAATGAATTTGCCCATTATTTAACTTACTCCATTAATAGGTGCCACATTACATCACACTTAATGGTGTATGACATCTTGACTCAACTAACAACAATCATAGTGTCCATTAATTCAAAATGCTTCCTCTCTCAAAAGCTCAACAAATCACAATGAACAAACATGCCGCTTGGAAAATTAAACTTTAATGAAACAATAACAATACCCTTCTTTTACCAACTTACAAATTCCCAATAACTAACAAAGTAAAATATATTCATTAAATCTTCTTCACAACTATTAAATAAAGTAATAACTCACTTTATATATAATATAGGTCATCTAATTTTAAATACTATTCACCATTTATAAATTTTGTCTTTCCAATATTGACATCATGACTAAGATCATCTTTTTAGTATGAAGTCATTCAATCTTAGTTAATATCAATAATATCTTTATTTAAAATTAAATTACTATAAAAATCTTTAAATATAAATGATTTATTATTAAAATAATTATTATAAAATTATAAAAATAATAAATTAAAATTAATATAATTTAATAAAAAGCAACCATTCTATCTTATATCTTAAAACATAATAGATAATACTAAGAGATATCAAAATTTTAGGACCATAGACATAAAGAGGAGGCGGGCCAAATCAAATACGGTTGAGATGAGTGAACCTTGCCTCCTACCTACTCCAAGATAACACAAGAATACCATCCCAGCACAAGGGACAGGTAGGTACCAAAAGACTCTTAAGGACTAGGGACAGAAGGAGGGGCATGGAAAATCAAATCTTTGGAGATGAGTGAAGCTTGCCTCCCACCTACTCCAGATATCATGGTGACTGCACATGATTAAGAAGGCAGCACGAGAAAAAGTAGAGAAAAGTTGTATCTAGTAGTGAAGGCCTGAAGGTGACGTAAGGGAGATCTTGGAGGAGATTGAGTGGGGGCACCCAACACTAATTTCATGATATATTCATACATTCATTCTCTCTAGTATTGTATTGTATTATATTATAGTATGTTGCCATTAATAAAAATATTTCTGGTCAACGAATCCTAACTGTATTTAGCAATTCATGTGAAGACTCACAAGGAATGTGAGCGGTTTGATGGGAAAATATTATTTGACAATAGGGAACACGCGGATTCAGATCAAGATTTCTATGATAATATTGTGAGAGGTCAGAGGTCAAGATTGCGGTTAGATTTTCATGCAACTGTACACAAGCAAGATATTGCTCTTACAAACGAGAGATTTGCTCCTTCAAAAGCACCGGATTCTTGCCTTAACTCTATCCACGATTCTCCCGAGAGGTGGATTTAATTGAAGTTTGGGTATTGGGTCGTCGGAATCGAGTGAATACTTGATTGGGTATTCGGCTTTTCGATCGATTTCGCCTTTTTTCTATCGGTTTTGGGCCGGGATCCGTCAAGTTCAGAAGAGTTCTTGCGTTGGCGTAGCCAATTTGTGCGCTGATTTGCAGTTGGGTTGTGGGAATTCAATCGGATTTGGCTCTTGTTGGTGAAAATTGGATCGGTTTCGACCAATTTATCAAGAAAAGTATCAAGGAATAAGGATTTCAGGCATTCAGTCCGCTGGTTTGGTCTGGTTTCAGGTCTCAGACGAAGCCTTCATTAGAAATATGGGCAGGAGCGAGTCTGGAGATGAGGCCAGCACATCCCAGTTTCATGTCCTAGCTGTGGACGACAGCGTTTTGGACAGAAAATTGATTGAGAAACTATTGAAAATCTCTTCATATCGAGGTATAATTTGCAGGCATTATAAATCTATGTATATATGTCTTGTTTGTGAGTTTCTTGATCTCTTAAATCTATGAATATATGTCTTGTTTGATCAGTTTCTTGATCTCTCAAATCTATGTATATATGTCTTGTTTGATCAGTTTCTTGATCTCTCAAATCTATGTCTTGTAGATTAATATGTATATGTCTTGTTTGATGAGTTTCTTGATCTCTCTATGATTTGCAGTCACCACAGTTGATAGCGTTAGAAAAGCTCTGCAATTCCTTGGGCTTGAGGACGATGAAAACGACCTGAACGTTGATGTATGGAACTTGAACTTTGGTTCACTAGGGTTTTGTAGGCTTTGTCAACAAAACGTTATTCCTGCATAAATTATTCATAGCTTGGGATCTGTATCTGATAAGAATCCTTTATTGAAATGCAGAATATTAAGGTCAATATGATAATCACAGACTACTGTATGCCAGGGATGACTGGCTATGACTTGCTCAGAAGGGTCAAGGTTAGTTTACATCCTTTACATAATGCTGCACAGACACCACATATTTCCTGCTTAATCATACCTTCATTGAACACATTATAGAAATTCTCTTTGCTAGTCTTAAAGATTTGCTTCCATGATATAACTGCAGGAATCATCAGCGGTCCAGGACATTCCTGTGGTGATTATGTCTTCAGAGAATGTTGAGTCCCGAATAAGCAGGTAAGGGTTTTCTTATTTCTTGTTGATCTAGCAACTGTTTGTTTTGAAGAGTTTTTTTTCCTATTTCTGCATCATCTTCATGTTTGATCAAGAAAGTCTTCAAGATCCAGCGCATGAATTTTATTCAATTTTACATTTCAAACTAATCTAGTGTGGTTTATCATCAGAAAAAAATACCTTAATTGATATTATCGTCTATATCATAGCTTAATTGATTCTTTTAAACCAGGACATTGTTATAACAATTTGATTCCAAAAATGATATGCTTCTCCAGCCTGGAACTGTTGTATGCAGCTGAACCATCATAGCTGCCATGGTAGTTAAATTTGGTAGTATAATCACACATCCAGCCTCCTCTTAATAAGTAAAGTTACATATTAAGAAATGGTAGATACTGAACCCTTCAACTTGATATTGAAACACATTTAATGTGAGATCGGAACATCATAGCATTAAACTGTGATATTGAAACTTCAACCAATATAGAAATATGTAATCATTTAATCCCTCAGATCCAGTATAATATATTAAATTTAATGCTCTAATGCTTACCTGCATTGCTTATTACTATTTAAAGCGACGTACAAAACCAGATGTTAGTTTTACATTGCTTATATACCACTTTCTCAGCTAGTGTCATATGTTTTTAGAAATATAGGTATGGGCAATGTGGAGTATTTCTGACTATAACTATTGTTTTTACTCAGGTGTATGTCAGAAGGCGCTGAAGAGTTTTTATTGAAGCCTGTGCAATTATCAGATGTGAAGAAACTCAGATCCCACATTCTTAATAAGGGAAGATCTAGGGACCAGCAACCCAGTTCATCTAATAAAAGAAAGAACATGTCTGACAGCCTTTCATCACCACAAGCAGAGAGGAGACCCCGGCTCAGTGGATTGACAGTCGCATAATAATTCATTATACGTACAAATTTTATGTTTCAATGCATGAGGTTATAATTGTTTGGTAATTCACAAAGAACAAATGGATGGCGATGCAGCAAACGGGTTATTATATGGATTTGGCAAAGATAAGAGAGCACTATTGCTAATCTCTCTTATTAGTTAAATTTCCAGGAGAAAGAGATCAGCCAAAACAAAAAACACCTGACAGAAACCAACAGAAACAGTTGCAGCTGATTGTTCATTTACACATTTATTTATATATGGGCAGATTTGCCATAGATTTTTTTTTTCAAGGCTCTCTTGTGATGTTACAAAAGCAGTCTGGACTCTTTTCTTGTGATGCTACAAGTTTTTTGTTTTTTTTTTCTTGGGTACTTTTATATTTATTTGATTTCACCCATCATATAACAACAGTTGAGGTGCTTTACAGTTTAATATGAGCAGATGGTGTTTATGATTTAATTAAAAAAAGAAAAATTATTAAATAATAGTGAAGAGTTAAAAAAATTAAAAAGAATACTGGGATTTATCAAACACAAAATTAACGTATTATCACTTGAATCAAATCGTATTTTTTCATTAATCAAATTCTACTTTTTATTACAAAAATGAAGCAGTGTGGAGTTTTCTTTTCTTTTTCTTTTTTGAGTATTTTTATATTTATTTGATTTCACCCATCATATAACAGTTGAGGTGCTTTACAGTTTACTATGAGTAGAGTAGATGGTGTTTATGATTTAATTAAAAAAAAAAAATTTATTAAGTAATAGTGAAGAGTTAAAAAAAAAGTAAAAAGTACTGGGATTTATCAAACACAAAATTAACTTATTATCACTTGAATCAAATCTTATTTTTTCATTAATCAAATTCTACTTTTTATTAAAAAAATGAATTCAGCATCCTCAATATCACTGTTAGACTTGTCTAATCATAACAACTTATATCTACAATTTCAGCAATTCCAACCAAATTTCTAACCAAAAAAAAAAAAAGACTGAAAAAAATATCCACAACTTATATGATATATCTACAATGAACATTTGCAATCAAATTTCCATATTAAAAAAAAAGTCCAAAACCTATAACTTTTAAAATGGTCTTACCATAAAAAAAATATTACATAGAATGAAAACAAGATGTTGTTGTCTATTTTATAGGAAAAAAAACAAATTATGTGACTTTGAAAAATAGATTTGTTATTTTATAGGAAAAAAAACAGATTATGTGACTTTGAAAAATAGATTTGTTTTTTTCAAGAAGAAAAGATCAATTCCTCGATATTCTATTGAATCAAAGGTAATAAAAACAATCCATAATATTGTGTATCATAAATTGAATCAAAAATAATAAAAACAATTTATTGTGTATCATACAATTGAATCAAAAGTAACAAAGACAATCCAATGTGTATCATACAATGTTACAAAAGACTGTCAATCATCATCATCAATTAAAAAAACTAGATATATTAGTAACTACACCTAACCTTTTGCCAATAACACATTAAAATAATCTCAAGCTGTGTTAAGAGAAAAGAGTACATTAAATTAATCTACACTTCATCAGAAATTATTAGAACAAACAGTGAAATTAAATTAAATTACACTTATCAGCTATGATTAGAACAAACAGTGAAATTAAATTAAATTACACTTATCAGCTATGATTAAAACTAAAGTGACTTTTCAATGGTAGAACACGCTGTCTGTCTAGACACTCGTATAATAAGTTTTAATGCAGGCTGGCATGTGGGGCTATGCTGATTTCGAGAGACAAAATGTTAGGACCACACCTCAAGGTACAAATAATGTCCAGTGCAGTGTTGAAATTTGGTGTCATCTCTGCCCCTTAGTGATTGTCATATGCTATGGGTGGTCTCAACTTTATCAATTCAACCTAACAAGAAAATCAAGATGTGACCCAGACTTGTACCCTACAGTATTGACTTTCAAGATCCAGACATGATATGATCCTTCCCTGTCTCTGACATATGCTATGTGTGGCTTTCACTGTTGGGTATATCAATCAGATATCAAAAACATATCTATGAATTTATGAGCGTTGCAGCTTTAGCTTTATTGATTAGAGGCAGTGTAACGGGCAAATGTGACAATTAACTTTTCTAAAACTAATTTTCATGGCTTCTCAATTTTTGATTAAGAGAGCAATTAATGGTTATCAGTCTACTCATTTTCAAATTATAAAGTAAGAGAATAATTAATAATAAAGTTGGTTAATAGGTCATTTTCAAATTTTAGAGTAAGAGATTAATTAATAGTTAATAATAAAGTTGGTTAATAGGTCTTGAAATGTTTTGGTCATTTTTTTAAATTTTTTATGATAAATTTGTATTTTTCATTATTTAAACTTCAAAAAAATTTAGACATTTTGATTATACAATTTTAACAATTATATATAATGATGAAGATGGTTAATGTTTACTATGACCAAACTTTGGTATATGGGACCTATTAATTAGTTTGTTTTAAAATTGTATTTCTATACTAAGAGCTTGGTGAGAAGGGTTCCAAAGATTATGAAACTGAGATCTAATGTGGGTGTAGGCAGGGCACTCTAAGAAGAAGTGGTTTTCATCTTCAATGTTTTTATTCTCACAGAGACTACATATCCTTTCCACCCATGGTATTTTAAGAATTGTTCAACATATTCAATTATATATATACAATTTTAACAATTCCAATTAATAAAATAATCCAAAAAATAAAACATTTAAATACACTATCATTACTAATTCATACTAACATGAGTGCTATGTGATTGATATATGTATTACGTAGCCATTTGGTTAGGTTGGCTACATAAATGGAAAGTTCAAACTTTGTAGCCTACCATCACATTAAACTCTATTTACCTTGTGTTCATAATGGTTTTTGTAAGGTTCTTCGATATCAGATGCGATGCTAAAACACTTCAAAATTTTATTACTTTTCTTTGGTTTTTTTTTGTTGGCCTTGTTTTTGCATCAATGTGTCTATGTTTATTTTATTATTTTTCTTTGGTTTTTTTTTTGGCCTTGTTTTTCATCAATGTTTCTATGTTAGTAGCGTTCTAAATGTGTTTTTATAATCCAAGGTGCATTACAAGCGTCATATTGTGTTCATAGCGAATACATGTGTATTGATGGTGACGGAGAACTTCGATAGGTATAATTTTAGATATTACTTTTAATTTTCCATCTAATATCTACTAATCTAAAAGCTTATAAAAACTCTGAACCACTTAATTTGGTAGATGCAAAATACACTAAATTCATTGGTAGATGCAAAATACACTAAATTCAAAAGCCTATAAAAACTCTGAACCACTTAATTTGGTAGGTTCTCCCCCATTATTATTGTTAATATGTCCAATTTTTTAAACTATTATTATTATTTACTAAAATGTATAAATAATTTTATTTTATTTTGATAATTTAATTATAAATAAGAATATTTAGTTTAAAATATAAAAAATAAATTTCTGAAAACAATAAATATATTAAAAAGGTTATTAAAATTTACTCAATATTGAGAACAAAACATATAAATTACTAATTAACAATACAAATAATTCTAATTCCACTCAAACTAATGTACCAATAAACTTTCATGAAGTCAAGTTATATAAATTACTAAATAACAATACAAATAATTCTAATTCCATTCAAACTAATGTACCAATAAACTTTCATGAAGTCAAGTTATGGTAAGTAAAAGGGCATTGAAGCAAACAAAAATAAATAAATAAACTTTCATGAAAAATAAAACAACTTACTAAATTTAATAAAATTTTAATTTTAATCTCTTTTTAGTAAGTATCCCAAGGGATTTGAACTCATGACCTTCCATGTATAACTTCACATTTCAATTACTTATTATGGCAATTTTTCTAACCCTCATGGACTAAATTATAGTTATAATTTAATAAATTAATAAATTTAATTTACAATTTAAATTAAAAATGACGCCTCTCTATACAATAAGTATAATTTTGAGGGGGTAACGTGGAGTTGTTTCCTGTTTTTAGCTGGGGGTCATCGGTGGTTTTTACCTAGGATTATCCATTTCATTACCATTGATTCATGGGGCATATTATGTGTAATCTAGTGATTTTGGCATATATTGAGTGGATTTCAGACCACTTGGCTAGACCAAAGCTATGGAGCACGAGTACCAGTATTTTGGGCGGGCTGATGCAGAGGTTTACATGGCATCTGATGAGTTTTGGGAAAGGGAAGGCTTATTGTAGACACGCCCGGTTTATTGGGAACTCTACTACCAAAAGGACCCTGATAGACGTGGGGTCAAGCTAACGGGAGATTGGGCTAAGGTGGCAGATTCAGAAGCTCCTGTCATTATAGGGGTTTCAAGGGAAAAATAAGAAGTTATCTCTCTTCCGGAAAGGGGTCTCATTGTGTTGTGTGGTATAATAGGGTCTTAGATTAGAAATATGTGCATAGACCCGAAGGTGAGGGGTGGAAAAATCCATAGTAATTGTGTTGGGATGATGAGAAAGGTGAAGGGTTTGAGCTCAATTTTTGGGTGGGGTCCCATTGAAAGGCCAAAAAAATGGAACTTGGGGGTTGATGGTCACAATATGGTTTTGGGTCATGACATTGATCTCGAGCATGTAGTTGGTCTTTCCCTCTCGACGTTGGTGGGAAAGTCCAACTATAAAGTTATGCACTGCCATTATATTGCAGGGTAGGTAGAAGAAGTTTAGCAACCTCTTTTTATGTACTGTCCTAAGATCTCAATTTTATCCATGGGTTGGTATGGGTTTACCTTCCAATAGGTGAAAAATGCTACTACAATCTTAGGAAAGACTTGGTTGAAAGACCATGGTAGTCTCATGTTGAAGAGGTGGCATTTGGCCTTTGATACATGCATTGAAAGTATTTGGTTTCGTTACATCTGGGTGCTCTTGTCGGATTTCCCTTTTTTCAATGTGGAACCAAGAGGATTTCGAGGCAGTTGGGAACCACCTGGGTCGTTTCCTCCATGTTGATGAAGAGGTCCTTAAAAAGATGGATAAGCGGATGGGTAGGATGTTTATGGAAGTTGACATCACCAAAGTTTTAGTGGATGGTATGGAGATCAAATGGCATGGGAGGAGCTCCTATCATCCCTAGGACTATTCGGGACTTCCCTTCTGATGCACAAAATGTCGTGAGGTGGGTCATTTGTGGAAATATTGCAAGTCATCTAGGTATGCTTATGTTAGTGAGGACACACCAAATAATTATGGGGAATGGTTCGTAGATGATACACGCGATGTAAGGGGATCGTAAGGCTCGAGACATCTCAACCGCCAAGAGCTTATTCAAATGTTAGTGCATATATCTCTGATGTACCTCTTATTATCACTAAGCTACAACCAGTGGATCTAACAGTCTTTCATAGCTTAAGTGAATATGATATTGAGCATATTACATGTAGCTCTTTAACATATACAATATTTGGGGGTCTAGTGTCGGTTGGGGTTTCTTTTGTTAGATTGACTGATTCGGTGAGGTCCAGGAAGGAACAATTAGGGACCCTGCTAGACTTGGATGGGGATAATATTGATAACCTCTCTCTGGGAAAGAAACCATTCCCGACCACTTAAGATGCTAAAGTTAATAATATGAAGGGGGAGTAGGCAGTTAATCTTGTGCCAGACTCTAGGTGGGAGGGGTAACTCTTGGACGTGGTTGTGTCTATCAGGTTTGGGAATGTTATAGGTAATAACATGCATGGTATGGTAGGATCCGAGGGATATGTATTTACAAACCATTCTCTAACTCTATCCTTTTTGTGAAATGCTAAAAAGGACCCAATCCCAATATATGTGGTTACCATCCCAAAGAAGGATATGGGTATATTGTCGGATGGATCATTCAGTGGTAACTTGATGCATTCCAATAATCCATCTGTGGAGGACAAGATTGCTAAGAAGGGATTTTCAAAGGTGATATTGTAATGGAGTTGTCCCATCTCTAGACTAGGAGTGCCAAGAAAATTTCCTCTAAAACCGATCATCAGTCATTAAAATCAGTAACACTCCAAAATATCACTTCTCATATTGGTCTTATGGCTCTTACAGATAACAAAGCCCCCACCAGGGATAAAAAATTATGATAATATCTCTAAGTGTTCAAGGAGTAGGAGAGCACTAGCAAAAAACTATCCCTCAAGATAGTTTTTTCTACTTATACTCCTGATGTAATATTTATGCAAGAGACCATGGTCTCAACTGAGAAGGCATGAGATTTTTTTCTAAAATCGATACCTAGTTGGAAAATTGTATCCATTGGTGCTTCAAGATTATTTGGGGGACTATTATCTACATGGAACCCCAAGAAAGGAACATTTATCTCATATCACACATCTATGGGCATTCTCTTATCAGGGAACTGTATAGGGTTTGATTTTCCTGAACTGAACTTGATTAATTTTTATGTCCCTATATGGTCTGGGAGACTTTTGGGGAAGGGTAAAAAATTATGGCATCTTCCATATTCTATCTCTGGTGATAGGAGAGGACCTGCACCTCACTTTTAGTGCTACAAATGTTTGGGGCATTCATGCCCGTCTTGATCGCTTTGATGATTTTTTCTATGATTTTTTTCAATCTGTGAGCATGATAGATATTGGTGAGAATCCTCTGATATTGACTAGAGGAACAAGAGATCAAGGGAGGATGTAGTTCCAAAGAGAGTGGACATATTTTTTCTTTCAGAAACTATGGTAGAGTCCATGTACAGATACAAACCATGGGTAAAGGAATCACTATTATATGACCATTCTCCAAGTATATTATAACTTGATCCCAATAGACAAAAGGATTGTTATCCCTTCAAATTTAATCACTCGTGGATCAAAGAACATGAATTCAAAAAATTGGTTAGGAAGGAATGGAAACAAATGAGCTCGATGAACTATCCATCGGCAATTAGAAAATTGCTTATGAAGCTAAGTTTTTTGAAGCCTACTATGTCAAATTGGGAACAATATCATAAGGATTCTATGCATTAAGAACTAATAGAGTGTGAAAAGGAGTCCATGTTTCTTATAAGAGTGGATCCTTTCCCCCTCATATCTTGGATAGATTGAAATCCTTAGAATCTTACCGCATGCATTGTCTTCAAATTGAAGAGGAAAAGTGGCATTTAAAAAGCCGAGCTATCTAGTTATCCCAAGGGGATCAAAACACAAAAAATTTCCACCAATTTGTAAATTATAGAAGGGCATAAAAAAACTATTTGGGAGATTTGAGAAGGGGATGATTTAGTGGTGACTAAGCTACAAAAAAATGAGATTGAGGTAGTTAGAAATTTACATCATCTGTACATTGATACTTGAACACCATCTACTGTGGATCAGATGAATATTGTTAATAAATTCTCTAGATTCTTTTCAGAACATGATGGATCTTTGGCAGATAATCTGATCACACTTGGGGAGGTTGAATCGATGTTAAAAGGATTCACAAAGTCAAAAATTCATGGGTCGGATGGATGGTTGGTGGATATTTTCCTAGAATTTGTTTGTATTATGGGACCTGACATTCTGGAATATATGAAAGAAACAAGAAATTCTGGTAAGTATGATTCCCTCAACTCGACTTATATAGATTTGATTCCCAAATATTCTCACCTAGTCTCATTCAATGATTTCAAGCCTATATCATTATGCAACATGGTCTATAAGGCAATTTCAAAGATCATTACGAAGCGTATTAAGTCGGTCCTATCTAGGTTCATATCTAGAGATAATTCAGTTTTTTGGAGAACAAACTAATATATAACCATTGTATTACATATTAATTATTGATTCATGAATATAATTGTATTATTCCAATTTTGTCTCCAAGTGTGTGCAATTTTTCCATGAGTAATTGATCAGTCTATGCTAAATTCTTCTCTCTCTTTTGCAACCTTCTCTTCTCATTAAATTAATGCAAGCCTGAAGATCCTATGCTTCATTGAATTTAACATGGTATTTGAGCGGGTATCCATGCTTTCCTCAAACCTCAGAAACTTCAATTGTTGCACCAGAAGCCATTGGGTTTCCACATAATTCCTCTAATAATTTCATTGCTTCCTCTAGATTATGTCCAGAGAAGTCTCTCCAAGTGTGATGTACCCAGAAAAAGCACACATGTCGAAGTGAAGAGTGTTTGAGCTAAATTAATTTGAATTGAATTATTTTGCAGTGTTTTTTTGCAGGTACATTCAAGAATTTCAAAAGAATTGTTGATCAATATAAACTGTGAAATCGATAATTCAGTAGCCCTAACTCCCAGACTCCTTACACCCTTCAATTACCTTCGTTGGAGGGCATATATGAAGATTGTCTTTCACAATGATGGTTTGTACAAGATCACCATGGGAAGAGAGGACGAACCCTAGCAGTATATTGAAAAACCAAAGCATATGAATAATCTTGATGAATCTTTTGGATTGACGTGCATCCACATCTACAGGGAGTTGTTGTTCCATCTTGATGGACTCAAGAATCCAAAAGAGGTATGGGATAAGCTCGAATCCTTGTTTGGAAAATAAGATGAGATGAGGGACCATCTCATGGAGAATGAGATGATAGCACTAAAACCCAATAATCACTGACCATGCAATATAAGCAATGTGAGATTGAGAAGAAGGATGAATAATTGGTGTTCTCCATACTAAGAAAACTTGTCCCAAAATTATGTGTGTTTATATCTACCTTTCACTCTAGGAGACTGACTACTCCTAATTGGTGAATGTCGTCCCTTGATGCCTTCACAGAGTCTCTAATTCAAGAAAAAGATAACATGATATAGATGGGAGCTCTCAAAGCCTCTCCGGATTAAGCTCTCTTAGTTGGTGAGACAAGGAATGCACAAGAAAGGAGTAAGCATAAAGGAAAAGAGAAAAGGAACACTGAATTTGAACCTAAAGAATAGTTTGATCCATCAAATGAAACCTCAGGCTCTAGGAAGTGTAATGTCCCCGGTTTTGACCCTGTTTGCATGATGTATATATTGTAATTAATCGAGGTGAGGTGCTCAAGTAAAAAGCCCACCATCGATTTGGTTTTGTATGTTTCGGCAATAGGGATAATTGCCGATGGTATGTCGTGCTATCGGGCACATTATAATTCAGCATCATGTACACCCGCACATCAATTAAAATAAACTACAACCAGCTACGACAGTGCAACGTTGAATGAAAAGGGCATGGTTCCAAAGGATAAGGGGTGGGGATGTCAAACCTGGGTTATGGGGGGAAAACCCATGCTTTATCACCTTTGTTTTGTTTTGCCAACTTATTGATTTGTCACCTTTTGTCTCATCCAACCTTGTCAACCTCTTTAATGCTTCAGCTGGTGGTTGAGGAGTTATGGCTGAGTGGCTGAGGGCATTTATTGCTGGTGAAAACGTGGGTAAAGAGGCAAGCAATTCCTCCATCTTCCCCACGACTCCATTCTCACCCTGCCGATTCGTCTTCCTCACGCGGAGGTCGGTGCTATTCTTCTCACGCACCAGTCGGGGGCTCTCTTGGTCGTTCGTGGGTTGTGCTCCCATTTTTGCTGGTCGCGTCCTTCACCTTCACGCACAGAGAGTGGTTCACTCTCGCGCTGTCCGTTGGTCTGTGGATTCGCGCGCAGAGAGACGTGCGGTTCATCCTCACGCAGAAATCGGGTATGTTTTCCCGTGTATTTGGTTGTTGGGTGTAAGTCTTTCCTCACGCACAGGTTTTGGGGGGGGCGTTTTTTGGTCCCGCGCAGGTTTTCTTCCTCTCCCCCACGAGTTGTTGAGCACCCACGAACTGCAAATTCGTGTCCTTCCTGTTGTGTGTGCATCCACGGACAAAAACGGAGCCGTTTTTCCTCATGCAGGGCCTCCATTGTCTGTTCCTTTCCTTGCTGTTTTGGATTGCTTAACCACGCACAGGTATTCTTCTGTTTGGGGCACACATGGAGAGCTGAGAGCTGTGCTCTTGCATCCATGATTGAATGTGAAGGGCCATTCACGTTTTTGGCTGTCTCACAGGCTATTTGGGTCGTTTTTCCCTGCTGTAAGTTGTGCTCACTGATAGATTCGGGGTTGTAGTTTCCCCCATGTTGTGAATGTAATTACTGTTACGTCTGGGGGCTGTTGTAAATTCGAGTGAGAGTCATTTTGGCCACGATAGGGCCAAGAATGACTCAGAATTCATTTTCCCTGTTTAAGCTATGACAGCTAAGTAATTGCCTGAGTGCAATGGTTAGTCTTCTGATTGTGCTGGCTTGGCTTGTCTGTTGAAAGCATGTGAAACCCAGCTGTGTTAGTTTGCTGTTTGTACCCCTTGGCTATGCATAAGCCTGCAATTGACCCTTATTCTGGAGGAATCATGCCCAGCTCGAGGGTGGCAGCGTTGCTGAGAGACTGATGAGCACGCTGGCCTATGGTTGGGTGGAACGTTGCAGCGGCGTAGCTGGTTGCAGGTTAATTCTTCATCAAAAGATAAGTACTGCCGGTTACTTCATCTCTGTAATTTATATTGATGTTAAATGCTGGAATGTCTATGTTTGTTTCCGCTGATTGTTTGAAGGACTGTGCATCCTTGTATGATGAATTATGCCTGTTGTTTAGGTTTTAATTTTAGCATTGATCTCCTCTGTTTTATGTTCATGGGTTGTTTGCCCGGCTGTGTTGATGTTCGTCGCGTCCTCTTCACCGGTTGAGGGACGGGGACGTGACAGGAAGGACAAACATCAAAGGTCTGAGAAAGGAAAATTCTCCTAGTGTAAGAAAGGAAACCATATAGAGAAATATTGTATCAAGAATACCATAGATTAGATGAAAAAACTCCTTGAGCAGCACAATATTTCCTTCCCTGAAGGTGCAAGGGGGGATGACTTTGGAGACAAGACTAAAGATCGTTATGAGAGATTCCATGCACTGAAGGCTAGTTTTTCAAAAGCACATACCTTCCTCATTGATTCAGGAGCCTCGAATCATATGGTTACATCCAAAGGATCATTCTCTTCATTACAACTTACTTATGGTCCGAGTATTCACATGGGTGATGAAGCTCAAATTCGAGCTGAAGGAAAGGGTTCAATTAAGTTAAAGCATGGGGTGTTCAAATATGTACTCTATGTTTCCTCCTTAGTTGCAAATTTGATATCTATATACCAGATGACAAATATTGTCCCACCAAAGTGAGTATTATTTGGTCCTGACTTAGTGGAGATATCATATATCTCAACTAGTAATATTATAGCGAAAGGTGTTACAAACCATTCCACCAAGGAATATGAATTCTCACACTTTCTTCCATACTTAGAACTAGTATAGTCTCAACTGCCATTTGAAAGGGAAGGTTAAACCATTCTACCTACTCCTTTTACATATGATAATGTTTCTATTAGTGTTTTAGATTCAAAATCCAAAGCAGAGGACCCAGTTGAATCAGTTTATGAAATTGAAGATGAAGTTCACAGTAATCCATATCCAAATCTAGTCCCTACTCCCAATCCTAGGCCTAAATGGGCTCAAAAGGCTATTAAGGCAGTTGGGAACATGACTGGAGAACTATCTGACATGAGGAAAACAAGATCCCATTTTCAGAAAGAGTTCCTTGTGCTATGTCAAGAAATGCACTTCCTTCAGAGAGGTGCAACAAGATCCTAAAGAGGTGCTACATGATTGTAAGCTCTGATCAACAATTCTGCTCACTGAAGAACAAATTGGATCATGTCACTCTTCCTTCATAAAGAAGAGATAAGGGAAACTGTTCCTTCCCTTGTCTATCATCGGATTGGAAGAAGATGGAGAGGTTCACATGCACAATTTCAGGATACTAGTGCACATAAGGACCATCATACTGCTTTACCTTTCCACAAAGATGCAGGGTGCAGAAATATTTTCACAAGTTTTTACTGAAGAAGAGATTTTTTCTCTTAGTTTGAAAGCTTGATCCTTATTTTGAGGGGGGGGGGGGGGTTCCCATGATGTTTAACCCATTTCCCCGGTTTTGTTAAGAAATTTTATTTTTTTTCATTTAGATTGTATGGGTGACCTTTGGTCTTAGTTGTCAAGGCTCAGGTTGTCCAAATTTAGGATTAGGGGGGGTGTTGGGATTATTATTAATCCTCCCTTTGACCACATAGTATATTTGTCCATTTCCCTAACTCAAGAGGTCTTCATCACTCCACTAGTCCATGGGGGACACACCTAGGGGACATGTGCCACTTACTACACCTGATTGCATGAGTTTAGGTTCACAGGGACCAATCCCTGTAATTTAAGAACCCACTCTGAGCTCCACTAGTAGTCTCTAGAAGTTGACTCTAGTAGGTATTTAGTTAAGTCTAGTTATTCTCTGATTTCCATCAATTAGATCACTATCAGACATCCTAGTGCCATTTTATATGATTCAGGGGAAGTAGGGCACTTTTTCTTATCTACCCTCATCAGTTAACTGAGTGTGAACTGTTTTGGTGATCCAAAGTTGCATTAGTGAGCTCTAGTGGTGATTTTTCCACACTTAGTTAGTTCCAGAGTCAGTCCAGATTTGTAGATTTGAATCCTATCTTAGGCATTCGAATTCACCTATATATATAACCATTGTATTACACATGAATTACCGATTCATGAATATAATCATATTATTCCAATTTTTTCTCCAAGTGTGTGCACTTTTTCCATGAGTAATTGATCAGTCTATGCTAAATTCGTCTCTCTCTTTTGCAGCCTTCTATTCTCATTGAATTCATGCAATCTTGAAGATCCTATGTTTCATTGAACTTAACAATATGGAAATATGTGTTATACCACAATTATGCTAAGGGAACCCACTTGACCCATTGTGTGTATTTATCATATGGAAAACAATGAAGATACCCTTCTAGGAATTTATTCATAAATTCAATTTTCTCATTAGATTAAGGATGGTATCAGGAGTTGTGAGCCAAACAAGTTCCCAAACAAGAAAATAATTCCTTCCAAAAATTACCAATGGAAATTGGATCTCTATCACTTAAAATAATTTTGGGAATTCTATATAGCTTTTGAATTGTTTCCATGAATGTTACAATTAGTACACTTGCTTTTCAACTATTTTCACTATAAATTCCTTACTGTTGTCCTTGATTTTTCCCCTTCATTCAAAGGATGATAATGACAATAGGATTGATTCAAAGGAAATTCAACAATTGTGTTAAGGTATTGTTGGTCCCTTCATTTTTGAAAGGTATATTGTGAAAGATGGACAGAGTAGACAATGAATTGGGATTTGTGCAAGTGGATGAGATCTAAGACTAAAAATATATAAATGCATCCAAATGGATTAGTTAAGTTGTAACTATCTTTATGTGGTAAAAAATAACCACTATATTTGTATAAAACCACAATAAGGGTTAAGGGATGGGGTTAGCTAAGAAGAAAGGGAGAGAGAATAATAGTTTTGGGAAGGAATAATGTAAAGGGAATGGTATTGTTATGATTTCTAGGTTGAAGGATACCGATCCTTGTATTTTAAGGAATGAAAATAGGCTCTTATTGAGAAATATTAACAAAATGAGGGTGATTGGGAGTGCCATTTTAATTTGGTTGCACAATGTGTTTTGATTAATGAATATGTTTTATTGTTCCTATTTTAATCAGATGTATGTTGTGGATGATTCACAGTGAAATTTATTTCTCAATGATAATAGTTAATTTCTAAATAATGGTTATTTTTGGAGTTGTTTCCACCTTTAGTGTTTTCCCTCATCCACCTTAGGTCTTGGTTGTGGTTCAGGTGAGACCTTCTTCCATCTAGGAGGATTGAAAATGCAAGTGAAGCTAGACTACACTAGAAATTTATTGGCTTTTGCATAAGAACCCTAGTTACAACCTATTTTCAACATTTATTATCATGAATGCACCCCAAGGTTACCACATTAAAATTTCCATCCAAACTATTGTGAATATTTTGAATGATACAAATGTGAACCTTAACCCACATAGCCAATTTGTTTCTACTAAATTTTGTTGGACAAAATTACTTCTTTATTAGGTACATTTCAAGAGGCATAGCCCAAATGAATCCTGATTCTTGGCCTAAATCTTTATGATTTATTTAATCCCTAATCAAGAAGATATAGCTTGGTCCTTTTTCATCTCTTTAACAAGTTTAGTAATGAGCATAAGAGCCTTATTCAAGAATTAAAATTCTTATTCTAGATTATGTGAGTTGGGAAATGAATATCCCTAAATAAGGTCATATATCTTAGGAACACACATTAGATCCTCCCATGGGCTCCACCAAGGGTGATCCACAAAAAAATTGGAATTACTAAGAAACAATTGGAAATCCATGGTTAGTCTAAATATCTATGATTTGACTTAGATCACCAATGACCCAATTTAACATAATGTTTCATGGCCTCCAATGAGAACTAAATTACCTTCAAATATTCACTAGTTTGAAGGGAAATATGGAAAGAACTAAAAAAACCATATCATGTATTTCTATTAATGGTGCTCCTTAAATAACATTGTAGATGGTTCCATCAATTTATGATTATTCCTGTGTACCCTCATAGGGGTTGAAACAAAGTGGATACCAAACAAAATTCAGTAACGCACCCAAAATTTGTGTCATTAGCAACCATATTTCTCACATTCTTTCAACAACCCATCCATAATATGACAAAGAAGTTTAAATGATTCTATCATGCCATCAAAATATGACTATTCACATCACCAATCATATCCATGACTACTGTATGAGAAGAAGGCTATATAAGATCAATCTAAATGATAATCTTTTTCTAGATTGTTTCTTAAAATCACTTCTACCCATCATATCCAAGGAAATCACTTTTGCACAATTGTAAATCAAAGAATAAACCACCATGAAGGCTTATAAATATGATTTTATCTATGCTCAATTGGAGTGTTTGAACTCCATCATTATAGACATCCCCCAATGTGACTCCTCATGTAGAGATAAATCAAAGGAATCACATTTTGTGGATGGAGCGATTGATGACATGACATCTATCTCACATACATACAACCAAATTCCAACTCCTAATGGCACTAATGTATGGAAATACCTATGGTGGAAAACTCCCTAATCCTAGGAAATATATTATTCCCTACATCTCCTATGAACCCTCATGCTCATCTTCACATGGAGGAATGAGTACCTCCTCTTCAACTCCTCATAATGTATCCCATGTTCATGGTCCCTCGAATAGTGGCACTACTTGTAGTGATGAATCTAATGCATATGTGGAAACACTATCCCATAATCCATAGTATCTTTTCTTGGCTCCCCATTATCTCTATTTGTATAACATCATCATATACCTTCCTCATTTTCATGAGGGCGTGATTATACTCAACAAAACATGCCCTTCAACTAGCATGCACATAATAATGAAAATGCGAAACCCATCCCTTATAACAAATAGAATAATAAGGGGAAGAACAAAATGAATAAGCAAAAACCAAGGTTGGGGAAAATTCCCCTTATCCCCCCATCAATACTAGTGATAATTATAACCCCACAAATAAAGATCCCAATCAACCCCTGAAGTAGGGTAAGCATCCTCAAATACAAACTAACCATCCAAATTCTTTTTACATATTTTATGGGCATGACACTATCATTTCCCACACCTTACCCAAGCCCATCGACCATTGGATGAGGATAATAAGCATGAGGATACTAACATCCCTCAAGTTCAATGCAATAGTCATCCCATCCCTATTACCACCACCCAATATATGGTGTTACAAAACCGATTTTCCCTACAAGGAATAATATCAAATCAAGTAATGATCCCTCAAATGAATCAACCATCTATATTAGTCACTCACGATAGTCCTTATTTATAGAATATTTTTCATGACATTGATTTATCTCTAAACCCATCTTAATCAATATGGCATGCCAACATAACCTATCATTTTTTTCAAGTACAAGGATCTCACATAACCATAAGGACCTTTACATATCCTACGACCAAATAGTAACCCTACCTCAAAGGTACCCAAGATTCCTTTACATTACATGATTCATAACCCCAATGCTAGATCTCTTCATAACTATAGTGTTGTGGATGACTTGGCATGATAACAAACAACCAGGTCTACATTGGGAGTTTTACAAAATTTTCATTTGCAATGCAAGTCACTTTTTTCCCCTTTGGGCACAAGTGATCCTTCTAATTCTCATCTAATCACTTTCAACTTAAATAGAGCCAAAATTTTCCTTCTTTCTTTGGTATTATTTTAGGTTCCTATCACCATCAAGAATTTAATGTTGAACCTTTCTGTTGTCATTGATGTCAAAGGATAAATCAACAAGTCTGTTGAAAGTTTGATGTCAAAAAATAAAACGTCAAGTTTAATGAAGAAAGAAGATGATACTAATGTCAAAGATATGAGATGGATAACTTGAAGAAAGTAATAATAAAAGTATATGTATCCATGAAGAAAAGGATGTTTATGTACACATCTTGTTTGAATAAATACATAGAGAAGAAATGTGGAAGGTCAAGAAGTGCACAAATCAAACCCAGGCATGGGACATATGTGCAAAAATACCACCAAGAAAATGGGTGTTGGTACACACAACCTGAAAAAGTTAAAACATCAAAGGATGCATGCTGATAGAGTATAAAACACAGTGTCTAGCTTGACCAAGAAGCTAGCAAGTTGGGACATTAGTGAGTAAACAAAAATCCAATTCGTGGACACATCTCTTGAAATAGAAACAGTATAAATAAGCATGATATGGAAGCATTGTCATAATATTGTGACTTGAAGATAGAAGATATGTTATTTTGATTGGGAAAGATTATAATTCTTAGGGAATCAATGGCTCGTTGATCGAAGAATAAGTTTATGCAGTAGAGCCGAATTGCACGAGAATGGCAAAGATGAATAGCAAGAAGTGCGCAAAGTAGAAGGATACCATGTACTAGGATGTGTGAGGAATATACACAGTGAATGACAGATATCACACAATCGCAAAAGTCACAAAGTGTTGCAAAACCACATATATTCGAAGATTGAAAAAGGTTGAAGTCTTGAAGAAAATACTGCCATAGATCACCAACTATTGTTACACGGATAACTGAAGGATAAGACGCAAATCGAAGAAGTTGCAACAGTGGCATATCAAAAAGTAACAAATCACAGACAATGTAATTTGCAAATTTCAGTTTTCTTTGGATACACAAATACTCTTATCAGGGAGGTAGGAAGGGGAAAGGAAAGGGAGCCTTAGCTATTGTTGTAATTATAACTTCGAAATATATTATGATGTATATTACTATTGTATATTGTTGTACCCCCATCTTAGATTTGTTTCCCTCCTTCCGGGATGTCATCATTGTGTATGGTCATTGAGGTCATCCCTCTGTTGTAAGTCAAGGAAATAGTCCCCAGGATAAATAAAGGAAAATGTATTTGTGATTATTCCTAAGTAGGTCGTCCTGAAGAGGTTACCTAGATGACCTAGTTAGTTGAGTTTGTTCCTCAACGAAAGAATATAAATCGGGAGGCTCCCTCCTCATTTGTCACACACACACATAATCTCTCATGTGCGCTTTAGGAGAGAGAGGATGAGGAGGAAGAGAGAGATCCGTTAGAGACATCTTGTTCTTGGTTTTTCAATCTTGTGATATTGTCTTACTAACGAAACTATTCTGAGGAATTTGGCGGGTTTTTCTCCTTTATGGTTTCCTTGATGAAAATATTTGTGTCTTGTGTAGCTTGTGTATCTTTGATGTAATGTTGTACTTATTATTCTTTCAGATAAATATCCTAAATGAATTAACTTAGAAAAATAACATGGTATTAGAGCCACTCTGAAAGAAGGCATTATGCAGCTGAAATACTGATACAATGGCATCTATTGAAGATTAGAGTTCTGTGCTTGAAAACCCTAGAAGAAAAAATCTAGCCATATTGGGAATTTCACTATAACTAGATATTGGAGAAGGATTAGGAGCTGAAACTTGGATAGGATGAATATGAAATATTGTTGTACCTTTTGTGCAAGTTTTAGACTCACATTCATTATTATTTAGGATATATGATTCCTCCAAGTCAGGGTTCTAGCCTAAGCTATAATACAATCATAAGCATGTGACCTAGGGAGAATTACTATATCTCGGGCTAGGAAGGTCCAAATCAAATTTCTAAAGATTTTGAAGATAGGGCACAAAATATAGTTTTTGTGGCCCGTGTTTCAGACCCATTATATGAAATAATGACACGTGGAAGTCCTTACAAGTTTGTTATGATGACCTAGTCCTCAAACAAGTCACCTTGAGAAACTTAACATAAGTTCCACTTGGTAAATCCAACTCTACTCTAACTTGTGGGGTTAAAATAGGACAATCCAGGCTATATCAGGACGAAGTTTCAAGCCTTAAGGAGTAGAAACGTTGGAGATACAACATAAACAAGATCAGGGAATTTTCCAGAAGAAATTGAAGAAACTACGGCTTCCTGTTCTAGGCAATTCCCTCCACCGATTAGTTGAAAAAGGAATACCATCAAAATCATCATAGTAGGGTGCATATTTATATGGAATAAGTTTCTGATTATGTGGAATTTAAATTTTTGACTGCAGGACACTAGGAGACACTATGGGAAGAAACTAGGAAATCAAGTTTCGGAGGCTTCCCACCACAATTTTCAGAAAAGGAGTGCATTGGATAACCCGCCTTGAAGAGGCACATATTCTTGTACAACTAGAAGTCTTAAATTCCAATTTTGGAAAATTAGGGTTTCTCTAACAAACCCTAGATCATCCAACTCCAGAACCAGGTTGGGCACCTCAAAATTGTAAGATCTATATCTTTGATATTTCCATTTGAGGTTCTCATTTCAAAATGACCCACCACACCCAGCTTGATGATAAGCTTGGGGGAGATGAGAAATTCTAGGCATGGAAGTATAGGATCTCCCTGATCCTTGAAGAAAATGACTTGGATTGGTATATCAATAAGGAAGTTCCAAATCTAAAGGGAGATGAGGCTAAGTATATCCATAAGAAGAACTTGCTTAAGGCCAAGAGAATCATTTCAAATATCCTTACATATTCATGTACAATCAAAAGTTTGAAATTCCAATTTTGGAAAATTAGGGTTTCTCTAACAAACTCTAGATCATCCAGCTCTAGAACCAGGTTGGGAACCTAAAACTTGTAAGATATATATCTCTGATATTTCCATTTGAGGTCCTCATTTCAAAATGACCCACCACACCCAACTTGATGATAAGCTTGGGGGAGATGACAACTTCTGGGCATGGAAGTATAGGATCTCCCTAATCCTTGAAGAAAATGACTTGGATCATTATATTAGTAAGGAATTTATAGAGCTAGAGGGAGATGAGGCTAATTTTATCCATAAGAAGAACTTGTAAGGCCAAGAGAATCATTACAAATTCTATTAAGGATCATCTCATCCCAAATGTGTCATCCTTGAAGACACCAAAGGAAGTGTTCAACGTTTTGACAAAGTTGTTCGAAGGAAAGGACAACAATCAGAAGATGACATTGAGGAAACATTTGAAGAATGTGAAGATACAGAACTCAAAGACCATGCATTCCTACTTCACAAGGGTTTCTCAAATCAAGGAACAACTTGAAGCATATGAAGATAACGTGGAAGAAGGAGATATTTCTATGACCACCTTGAATGGCCTCCCAAGATCATGGGATTCATTCATTCAAGGAATATGTGCAATAAGGAATATGATATCTTTCAGCAGACTATGGGAAGAATGCACACAAGAATAATATCAACTCATAACAAGAGAGGAGAAGATGGCAGCAACATAAGATCAATCTCACATAGCTCACACCAGAAGAAATAATAGAAAGAAGGAGGACCATCATCACAAAAGAAGGAAGGAACATCATAACAAAAGACAAAAGGAATTCAAAATAGATCCTTCCAATATTCAGTCCTACACTTGTGATAAGGGACAATACTCTAGAGACTGTCCCAGAAACATAGACTCCTTTAAAAAGAAGTCAAACAAGAAAATACATCATGCTCACATTGTTGAAGATGGTGAACCAACTAATAAAAGATTCAAATAAAAAAGTAAGACTCCTCAAGTGATGTGGAACATGTACATTGATCCATAATAACTCTACCAATGAAGACAAAGATCATACCCTTATCCATATCAGTGTTTGGATAAGAAGGAATGCAGTTGTGAATGAAGAAGTGACACTTAGAGTAAAACAAACATAGATTCCTAGAATCAAATGATGAAGTAGAAGAAGATAGTTATTCTTGCAAAGACAAAGATCAAGAAGGAGTCCACCCACCAAAAAAACAAAGACAAGTGTTTAGTTGTCATTTCCTGATATTGTTTAGGTGTGCACATGTTTATATTCAGTTGATGTATTATGCATTTATGAGTGATTGCATTTATGAACAGTATACTACTGAATTACATGTGATGGGTAAGTAGCCTATGGTGGTGTACAACCTTCCATTTCTACTTATCTAGAATGAAACCTCTTTGCTAACATATTGGGAGTAGTGCACGCTCTTAATAAATTTTATGGTAGAGATGGAAGGCATCCATAAAGTTATTATATGTATACAAGATATGGATGAATGTTGTAGCATTGGCTAAGATAGTTGCATGACTGTGTGACATATATAATTTTTCCCTATTAATATGTTTTGGGAATAATGAGATGTTTCTAATCATGCAACTGAATTTGACTTGTAGGAAAGATCGTGTACAACCACCTACAGGAAAATAAGGATGAGACTTGTTCCGAAGAACAAGTGACGATATTTATCTATAAGATTCGATCCAACAAACATACATGAAGAGGAACCTGAATCTCCCAGGGTCAAAGACACCATGGAGGATTAAATAGCTTCATAACAATATAAAAGATCGTGATATGACCAAACCACAGAAACGGTAGATCCACCTCAAGAAATAAAGACCATCTTCAGCACGAGAGATCATTCAAGATGAAGAAAAGTATGATGGGACTTCCAAAGAATGTAAGAGGCATCGAACACACTCCAGTTATGTGGCATTGTTGAGTCACATCATTTATGCAGATCCTTCCAGCTATGAAAAATTAGCTAAGGAGAAATGGAAGAAGAATATGATCAAAGAGTACCAGTTGGTCATGGGGAATGATGTCTAGGATGTGGTTCCAATACCTGAATGGAAGTCCCTAGTGTCTTCCATGTGGATCTACAAGATCAAGTATGCAACAGATGGAAACATCAAGGGCTACAAAGCAAGGTCCGTGGTTTCTCTCAAAAATAGGGAGTAGACTATGGCATGATATACTCCATTGACCAGACACACTTCTCCAATGAAGTAGAAGTGTATATCGAGCAGAGAACCACATGTCTGTAGAGGGATTTGTATGAGCTTAGAAGACACCCATGGGATAGTACATACAATTACATGAATAACTTGAAGATCACATAGAGTGATGAAGATATTAACCTTTGCTACAAGGTTAAAGATGAAAGCCTATAGAGGACGACAAGCTCACAAAAGGGCGCAAGAGGAAATTTTCAACAAATTTCAAAATAGAGGATCTTGGTATCCAGTGACCTTATATGGATACATAGAATATCAATAGCAGAGGAAGCTACATGTCACTATAGTACATAATGTTCCGATACATAGAGTGCAAAATGTAGAGGGAGGATGATGCTCTGCTTCAGAGGGAGTGATTGCAGAAGATCTCAGAGTTTGAGAATCTTGACATGGTAAGATAGGATAGACATAATCTTAATGAGATTAGGATTTACTAAAAGTAAATTGGGTTCCAAACTTTACTTTAAGGTTGAAATAAGAATACCGGTATATGTCAATGACCTGACAGGAGAGGAAAAAGTCATTGTATATGCAAAGAGGAAGTTTGCCACTTAGTTTGAGATGAAATACCTAGGGATGATGCACTACTTCTTAGGCATGGAGGTGTGGAAAAATGCAAATGGGATTTTCATTAGTCAAGGAAAGTATGCAGTGGATATTCTAAAGAGATTTGAAATGCTGGACTGCAAGGAAATGGACACACATATGGCATCAAACTTGAAGCTACTATGTGATGCTTCATCAGAGTCGGTTTATTCCAAGGTGTATCATCAGAGGATTGGTTCATTGATGTGCCTGATAAATATAGGACCGTACATATGCTTTGCTATGAACACTCTAAGCTAGTTCCTAATGGATCCGAGAAATGTTCACTTGGTTACTGCAAATCATGTATTGAGGTACCTAAAGGGTACAGTTGAGTATGAACTCAAGTATGGTGTGAATTAGTATATTAACCTGCACAGTTATGTTGATTCAATTGGGCAAGCACCACCACTGAGAGGAAGAGCACTTCAAGTTGCTACTTTAGTTTGAGATCCAGTATGATCTCCTGGTTTAGTAGGAAGCAGTCCTCGTAGAACTGAGTACAATTGAGGCAGAATATGTTGCAACTTTCTTGGCTAGTTGTAAGGTAGTATGGCTTCAAAAGTTACTATCTGGTTTGTTTGATCTGACTTTCATTTTTTGTATGATTCATAGAGCAACAATGAAGCTCCAGTATGTGATCCAGATTGAGGTCCCTAGAAAGAGGTAGTAGCGAGTTCTAGCATGGTCAAAGTTATAGGTTGTCTTAGTGACATGATCATTCTTTTCGTTCTCCTATGTCAGAGATGACAAGAGACTAGAAGACATGGATGCATGAGATCTCACATGGGAAAAGAGACAGGTTGTCCAAGCAAAAAAGATCGCGACATAAGACACAGGTTGCTTAGACGTAATCAGTCTTGTAGGTTGTTCTCGGATGTAATTAGTCCTGGCATTGTACGCAAGTTATCTTTGGATGTAATCAGTTGTAACGACCCTCCACGAGGATATTAACATGCACACATATAAATAAATCTAGATATGATAAATAATTTAAGAACACACACACACACACACACACACACACACACACACACACACATATATATATATATATATATATATTTCATTTTAAAATCCGTCTACAAAGTAGGTAAGGATATACAACATTACGAATCGTAAACCAATCCACATACATCCATTGAATTAACGGATTTATTTTTGTGTGCAACATTTAATAAATTCAAGTAACTTACTTGTTCATATCGCTAGTCGTTGTCGTTTAAGGACGAGGTCGAAGGTTGTTTTTTCATCACTTCGTTGTAGTTGTTTTCGTTAGATTTCCAGTCGTGTCAGATCCGTCGGTTTCCTCCCTACTATACCCTGACGGGTACTCTCCTTCCCCCAGACCCCTGAGCTTGACAAGGCTGAAAAATCTTGCTAGCAATGGAAGTACGATGGCAGGATGTTGTTGGGAGGCTCCCAACATTAATCACGTCATACTGAACCACACTCTTGCACAATCACCTCAAAGCCACCCAAATGGTTTGGGCTCCCAACTATGGCATGACTGAAGAGGAAGAAGATGAAGATCCCCATTCTTCCATTTCCTTAGTTTTTATTAACCATTTCATTAATTCCCATGCATCCCATGCATCACTTTCAGTTAACTCTTTGGTTACTTTAATTCATTCATTCATTCATTTTTATATACCAACCCACTTGTTAGTTATCTTTAGTTCTCTTATTCTTTTTCGATTAGTTAGGGTTTCACTTTAGTTCAAGTTCCTTAATTTATTATGTTACTGACTTCTTAATCTAGCTTCATTTCAGTTGATTTATCTTTATTAATTTATTTATCATTTTTAATTTAATTTATCCTTTTATTTATTTATTATTATTATTATTATTAAGTTCTTTATGATCAATTTATTATTTCCCTTAATTAAAATAAATGTTGTTTATCGTCACATTCTCGTTGTGACCAGAATTATCAAGGTGCTATGCTTCTGACATGCCCTTTTGATGATTCCCACAGGTGGGGAGTTGGTTATGATGACCGAGCCAATGTTATCTCAGTTCGTCTACCTTGGGAAGAGCCAAGTGGTTCTTGGGGAATAAGGATGAATCCCTATTATGTGCCCCCCAGTAATAATCTTCGTGAGTGACCGGTTCATGACCCACCCTCACGGCACACGCATATGATGAACTGGAGTTTTCCTCACTCTATTCAAGTTCATCGCACCATCCAATTTGCTAGCCTTACAAGTATAAATTTTCAGTCCCGTTTCTTGATGTGGATCGATTGGAAATCACAATCCCATCACCTGCACATAAAACAACCCATTCATCAAATCTCATAATTAATACTTCAACTATAACAAACCATCAATCAACCTCGACTGTCGAGGTTTCCCGACTCATCTAGAGTCCATGCATTCCAGTGCATCAAACATATCATAATTCAATTACGCTATATACAAGACTAAAATCACCTGCCATAGTGGTCGAATCAACTAGAGTATTTGCATATTGATGCTTTCTTGTGTTTCATGTACCTACCTTTCTTGTCACACTTGACATACCATCAAAGTACATGATACATAAATTTTCTCAAAACATTATACAACTTTAATCCTTGTTGATAAATTTACATGGATTTTCATTCACAATAAAAATCATATTATAAATGCATAAATAATTGCTCAAATGTTGGTATTATTTTCATAATCATAATTTACTCAACAATACAGCTAATTATTCTTAGGTCATATCTCATAAATAATTCCTTGCTTCTCACAGGTTTATGTTGTCCTAAACCGAATGTCTTAAAAAATACGTCCATACAAAGTTATTTTAAATTTCAAAATCGTAGGTAGATGGGTCATTCATCATAGAATTCCCTCAAAGACTATTCATAATAAACTCAAAAGTCAAGGTAAAAACAGGGTGTTACACACACCGTCACTTCAGGAAACTTCATCTCGAAGTTCTAGAATAAGTACATATATTGTCTATATATTTCCAATGTGTCCTCTTAGGTCACAGTTTTGGGACTATATCCAACCTTGATATTAGATCCTCATACATGAATCCTTCCAATGCTAGTTTACCCAAAGACATTAACCATTATACTTTCGTATCAAATCGTCACATCTATTTATATTACAGAATGATTTCATTCAATTACTTTTCCTGTCTCTAAGTAGGGGATTACATATTCCCCCTTTTTAGGAAACTTCGTCTTGAAGTTAATTCTTATTTTATATTCAATGCTAGTTTCGCTTTCTTTTCACATTCAAGTCTTTATCCCATTCTACTATATTTTCATCAAATGATCATTCCCATAAGCATTATATATAGTACCATTATTGGCTTTATGTTCCAAGCAATAAGGTTTCAAGCTGCCTTCTTTAATTCATTAGTAATTTCACATAATGTAAATCCCGTAATATCTTTAAATAATTTCCAATCTAATCTATATTCTCAACACCTCGTAATCTCTCACGAGGTTTTGTGATATCCAAACTGCAGCATATATCACATGAATAATTAATCAAGATTTTGTACATCCAAAGGTAGTTAAGAATACAAATCTATTTGGCTATCCTCTTTTACCAAGAGAGAAGGTATACAATCCTCAATCGATTGGTAGTTACAATTATGAATTTCTAAATCAATAACGTCTATTAAATACTCAACAATCAATGCATAAGTTACCCATCACTCTCATAAGGCTTCTTTCAAACCCATAGATATTAATAAAAATGACTCTCAATTTAGATATGATTCCAACATGTCGGGATTTAGTGACTTGGACGATGGTATTAAATTTAATTTTCTAGTCATTTATTTAGTATCGTTATTTCCAAGTCAAGGAGCTCATCAAGTCCTTACAATATTTTATCATTTCCATGGTCATATGACCACTTCAACGGACTTCCCCAATCACATCCTATGTGCCTCAATAGTATCATCGAGTCATGTCTCGAGAACTGGTCATCGTTAAGACCTGCCATATCATAAATGCATTTGTCTTGTCATGTCGATAGTCTCCATACTTTATTTGAAAAAACTATCTTCAATCGGCCCCTTTCGACGGACTTGTCAAGTTTATTTACTCGTTTCCATATCATGGTTAAAATCAAGTTTATGGTCTTTATTTTTCATAAGTGGTGTTGTCATTATGTGAAATCAATGTCCCTAATTTTAACTCATCACAATGGTGACATTGATATCTCATTTTTCAAATTTTGAGTTCATTTCATCTTTATCGGTTGTATGTCAAAGTATTAGCAAAGAAGGCTTTTGTGTCTTCTTAGTTAAGAATTGTCAAAATAAATAAATGTCTCCATTGTTAACTCAGTTGCTGCATCCTTTTATAAGTTATACCTTCATGTCTATTTTTGTGCTTCTATACCCCAATGTCTCAATATTACTTATAGTTAAATATCATGACGCAATGTGATCTAGATCCCATAACCAATCCTTATACTTCCGATACTATATATCATCTTCACATATATTTTTATACCAATTGATCACATTTACTCAATTAATGTTGACTATATCTCAATAGCTTGTTCCTCATGTTCCCAAGCAACATAATTTTTAATCCCTCATCACAACAATATTGATTTATAAAACTAGCGATTATACACAATGACCATGATTGAATTGAACTCTCAATAATCACTTAACTAATATCTTAGTGAATTCAATAACCCTTAATGTAATCCCATATAATTTATAATTGAAAAATGACAATAATAGCAATTATCAATACTAATAACATTAAATCTAATCCATAAATTCTTACTTATATAAATAAGTATTATAATCCATAATTATAATACTTAATTCATAAAAGCAATACTAATAACATTAAATCTAATCCATAAATTTTTATTTATATAAATAAGTATTATAATCCATAATTATCATCTTACACATTAATTATTTTCGAAACAAATATATAAAACTTCTTGATAAAATAAGGACACATAATAACAATTGTGAATCATGATCGTTCCTTTTAGTTGATTAATACTAAATTTCCTTTTAACAATCATACGATTAAACCTTAGAGCAATTGTAAAAAGTTCTTTTATGAATTAACATTTAAGATCTAATATGAAAAAACCACAGACAATAAAATTATTCTTTTATAAAAATAACTTTAGAAATTTAGTATATGGCCAAACCTTTGAAATGGTTTTGGGCGGCCATACTTTTATCAAATAAATAATTATTAAACCAAAGGGTTAATTATTATTAAAACAATCTGCTATGACAATTTATAAAAATAACAATTTGTAATCTACCTTAAACCAAATTCTTATAATACTACTCAACTAACCTCTATATATATATAATAATAATTCATTTTACATATCATTACTATATATATTCATTTTACATATCATTTAAAAAAAATAATAATAATAATATCAAATGTCATTTGAAATATAATGCTTTACCTATACATACACGTCGCCATGCATATAAAGTATATATATGTTGCAATTGTGAACCCAGTCACTTTTATTTCTCATGATATCTATGTACATAATCTTTAAGTTAATTCCTTACATAAAGCATAATGATACTCTAAAAACCAACGCAATAGTATAATGCCTCCAAGTATGTAAGAATATATAAGTTTTAAGAATAATATTTTTAATACGTCTTGTTATCGTTATTATTTTTTAATTTAATTTTTAATTTATAACTTAACTTATTAATTATGTTGATAGACGTTTTTATTTGAGATTTGGAGTGGACTACGGACTATATTTTTTCATCTACAGACGATGATGAGACAAGTGTACTCGGGAGATTGATTTTATGATAGTGGTTCAAAATTAGAAATAAACAATTATAAAAACAATGAATATAAAAAAAACTGGTAGTTAGCTAATGAAGTTGATGAATGGATAACCAACAATTATAAAAACAATGAATGCAAAAAAAAACCGGTAGTTAGCTGATGAAGTTTATGAATGGATAATCAATAGTTCATGTTGATGAATGGATAACTAATAGTTCATGGCAGATAACTAGAAAAATGTGAGATACAAAGAAAACATATATAAAAAAACAAGTGATACTTGATAAGTAGCTAGGCATGGATAACTCACAATTGAACCGTTTAACTAAAAGAATATGAGAAATAAAAAAATATTTCCAAATTGTCTTCCATTCCATAACTGGTCTCTCAAAAATTTGATCCCTATTAACTAATCCAGCCACAAACTATATGGGTGTGCTAGTTATAATTCAACTTATCATTAAATTAATAATCCTAATTACTCTATAATAAACCATATGTTACTTAATTTAAATTATTGTATCAATGAAACTGAACTCTTATTTTATAACTCAACCTATTAATTTATAATTCAACTTATCACTCAATTAATAATCTTATTTACTATATAATAAACCATACTTTACTTTTAGGTAAATTAGAATGGATAGAATTACAATGAATCTTAGTAATTCTAAATTTAAACCTATTAATTTATAATTCAACTTATCACTCAATTAATAATCTTATTTACTATATAATAAACCATACTTTACTTTGGGTAAATTAAAATGGATAGAATTACACTAAATCTTAGTATTTCTAAATTTACTTCTAGATTATGTCCGTTAGATATTTTAGTAGACTTTATCTTATATTACACGTGTAGCTATGGCTAAGGTAACGTGATGTCATGGTATGAAATTACAAGTGAGCTTAAACATGAATGGAATATTAACGATCTAATTAATAACATTAATCAATAACGTTTTTTTCAGAGGAAAAAAACCAGTCTTTGTTATTCATAAGAATCAAAAGACATCAATTACATAATCCATCTTTGTGACTGTGAGTACTGAAGCAAACTAATACAACACACAGACATATAATAAAACAAGTCTGTCTACTGCCTTCCAGAATAAATAAATAAAAGTCTGATCATATCAGACTTTTCTCATCATCCCTGAAATATCAGGTCAGAATATACTGAGTAAGTAACGTAGATGATCGTCAAATAGACATTCCTGAGCAATACTTGCTGACTGAGAGGTCTCAAACATGACAGGAAAAGATGATCAACCAAATGCTGAAAGTCAAAGGCTGAAATACAAGAAACGCAACAACATTAAAAAAGAACAAAATGGCCATGATTGATGACCATACCATCCATATTTTCTGAGAAAGTGCCATAACCCATATCCAATTTCAAGGCCTATTTAGAGAGACCATCTGCCAGCGAGTTATGCTCACGGAATATGTGTTAGAAAATCACCCGAGGGGCCAATTGAAGCATATTTCTTATTTCATCACACCAGTGCATCAGAGCAGGAACATCAAGTGCAGAAAGTCTTTTGAGCCAAGAGATAATAACCAAAGAGTCACCAAAAATCATATGAATGGGGAGACCCATCAATAAACTAACCCTAAGAACTGCCCAAAGAGCCAATAATTCCACTCTAGTGTTCGTGCTGCCACCACACCCCAAGGAGAAACTGAAGAAGTGAGTATCATTTAGATAGATCACAAATCCCGAGCCACCAATTTTCCCTGCAGCAGCCCCATCGAAAAATCCACAAGGAAAGGCCATCCATGGTTTTGGACCAATATCCCGAATTTTAAGAATTTTTATTGGAGCAGGGTAAGAATTTATGAAACCTTCGATCCTGGAAATAAGAGTAGGGAAGGCAGGTTTCCTATTTTCAAAAAGGAAATTATTACGAAGAAGCCAGATACTCCAGAAGATAAAAAGTGGCAGATATCTAAATGGAGTTGAGCGCACAGAGGAGCTAAACCACTGAACCAGAAAGGATGAGACAGAGTCATAGAAAGGAAAGGAGAATCCAAACTTAGTGGCGAAATGAGTGAGAATACCCACACTGAAGGGGCAAGCCAAAAAGAGATGATATACATCCTCTATATTCCTTTCACATAGAACGCATCGACTCGACCCCTGGAACCCTTTAATTTGGAGCTGGTCCCAAGTTAATATACGTCCTCTAGCCAATAGCCATGTAAAGCATGCTATTTTCAGAGGAATACGTTGAGTCGACAGGAAATCCAGAGCAGGATCTTGAAGCTCTAAACAATTGACAGAGAGAATGCAATCGTATCCTTTTGCAGTTGTTAAGGAGCCTACATATTTATTATGAGACCAGAGAAGGGTATCAAGATGATCAGAAAGTTGAATTCTGCCATATTCCAGCCCCCTGATATAATTATCCCAAAGAGTTTTCTAATCACCAGAAAGATCAAGCTCCTCAGCCGTGAACCAATAGACCGAAGCAGAGGAAGTAAGATTCCTAGCTTGGGTTAGGGAGCATATCCCATAATCTTCCAAATACTCTCTCAAATCTCTCAGTAAAATAAAAGTGGAACCCATACCCACAACAGGATCCGCACCAAGACAGATAGCCAAACCATTACCAACATGCCAAATAATCCCTTTACCAATCCACGGTAAGGTAGCAATGAAACCTCTCCAAATTATTGAGGCATTCCAAATATTGAATCTTTTTTCCCTTAACCAGGAGTGTAAAGGCCTGTTTTTCATATAATTAACAGAGATGAGATTATGCCAGATGCCTTCACTGTTAAGAGCAAGCCAAAAACTTTTCATTCTTAGAGAAAGACTAAAGCTGGGCAAGTGCTTTATCCCCTAGCCACCAAGAGAAGTTGGGCGAGCCAGCAGTTGCCAGTCAGCAAGATGAAATTTTTTATTTTTTGAAGAAGAGCCCCATAGAAAAGAAAAAATCATTTTTCTGAGTTTGTCTAAGATTGTGGCAGGTATCGGAACGAGAGACAACCAAAAAACAAGAATACTCGACAGAACAGATCGAATGAGGACTAGACGTCCACCAATAGACAGTAGCCGGTTAGTCCAATGGGAGATCCTCTTCTCAAATTTAGAAACTATCCAGTGCCAGTCCTTTATCAGATAACTCAAAGGCTTGAGGAAGTAACCAAGATAATCAAAACCTTTATTAAGTAAATCGAATTTGTATGGAAGGAGACCAGAAATTCTTCGGAGAAGAGCCTCATCCAAATCATTATGTAGAAAGCTTTATTTATTTATATTTATACACATACTGGAGGCCTCGAAAAATGTATCGAGGATGAATTTGAAAGCCATCCATTCCTCAAGGGAACCCAAGCCAAACAAAATCACATCATCTACAAAAAGTAAATGAGTGAGGAAGAGACGAGAAGAAATCTTGATACCTTTTATCTTACCGTTCCTTTTTGCATCTTCAATCAATAGGCTAAGACCTTCTATAACCAGGATGAACAATAGGGGAGACAAAGGACAGCCCTGCCTGATACCATGAGTGGCTGAAAAAAAGGTAGAAGGAGAACCATTTACGAGGACGACAAAGTTAGCTGAAGAGATACAACCCATAATCCAATTCACCCCAACAAGTGGAACCCCGATTTGAATAAGAATAAGACGTACAAAGGTCCAATTAACCCGATCAAATGCTTTTGACAAGTCCAACTTCAGGATGAGGGCACATCTCTTGTGAGTTTTTACAGTATGTAAAACTTCCTGAGTTATGGCTATAGGCTCGAGGATATGATGGTTCTTTAGAAAATCGAATTGCTGAGGAGATACCGAAGCATCTAAGAATGGTTTGAGTCTCAGAGCCGCAATTTTAGAAATGAGCTTATAGCAAAGATTATAGAGAGAAATGGGGCGGAAATCAGCAAAGGAAACAGGCAGATCAAATTTAGGAATGAGAGCTAGGAAAGTGGAGTTGAGGGCGGGAGCCACTCTGCCTATAATCCTAGAAGTTTCCACCATATTGACAAGGAGAGGACCCAGGAGGTCAAAAAAAATCAGGTAGAACTCAACAGGCCAGCCATCCGGGCCTGGCGCCTTATCTCTTTTAAATGTTTTGAGGGCCTTCTCAACTTCTGAAATAGTGACAGAGCTAGTGAAAGCCACATTCTCTTCAGAACTGATAAAGGAGGGGAAAAGGAAAATAACCTTAAGCTGGGCAGCAAGATTAGTCAAATGATCATCTTCAAAAATCTTCCTGAAGTAACGAGTCCCAAGGGATTTGATACTATGATCATCCAAAACCCAAGTACCCCTTTCATCTTGCAAACTCTAGATAGCATTATGATTTTTCCGAGCCGAAGCCACCACATGAAAGTACTTGGTATTAGCATCCCCATTTAAAGCCCAAGTAACCCTACTTTGAAGTCTTGCTGAGTAAAGTTCATGATCTAACATCTTTTGTAGATCAGCCTTGAGAGAGTTCAATCTCAGCCGTTGATCTTCATTTAAAATAGCAGAATGAGAGGAAGAAAGAAGAGAATTAATCTCCTCTTCCAAGAAGACTGACTTATCCTTCATCTTTCAAGCTTCAACTTTAGTCCAAGATTTGACTTTATCTTTTAGAACACGAAGTTTAAAAGAGAGTTCAAACATAGCATCCATCGAGTTATCCGAACGAATAAGAGGCCATTCTGCTCGAATCATCTTGACAAAATCCTCATTTACATGCATAGTTGATGGCAAATTATTTTTTATCACTCTTTTCCATCGATGCATATTACCATAAGTTTGTTGGACGACTAACCCCAAAAAACCATCTCGCCATGATACCTAATGGGTAGGCGGTTTTTTTTTCTTTTTTTTTAGGAATGTAAAAACAACTTTTTATTATAAGAAAAGTTGTATTGGAAAGTACATAAAAGATAGAGTTTTAAACTTATCATTGCAAAATCGCATCACTATTGAGTTGTTCTATATAGCTTTAAAAGGAGAAAACTGCTCTATCTATCTCAGACAACCCTATCAGCGAAAAGACTATACATACTAAAAAAATCATCAAACAAAAAGTGACCAGCGTGAATCCATCACTTTCTTTTTAAATAGGAATAGAACTTATGTGAAGAAATTCATTGCATCTGTGCATTCACAAATACCAGCAACGAAGATAGAAAAAAGGATTCTGCCATCCATATCACCCAGAACAATCTTGGATAGAACATCGGCTTCAACATTTACTTCATGATAAATATGATTGAAAGTTAAGTTATTGAACTTATTCATCATCCTTCTAGTATCAATCAACCAATGATTTAATTCTAGTGACATTACTTGGGCATTTCCCAAGGCGCAATTAATAATCACTTGAGAGTTGCCTAATACATGAAGATCTTTCAGACCCCACTATTTTGCGACAAAGAGGACACTCCAAAGACCAATTACTTATGCACGAGTGTTAGTGCCCCTTCCCACCTTTTATCCTTTTATCACAATATCATTATCCAATTTTATTACAAAACCTGCTCCACAAACTCCAATTGTGGTTGCTCCATCGAAAAAGACCATTGGATGATCATGCACAAAAAAAGGGAAAGAGTAATATCTTTGCCTTCTTAAGGATTTCTCTTTGCACCAATAAAAAACTGAAGAAAGGATCTTGACATATATTACCTCAGTTTTTTGAAGGGAATATAAAAATTATAGGGATGCATTTATGGCCTTCCAAACCTCCCATAACACAAAAAACGGGAGATAACCATAACCGTTTTTTCTATTGTGCCAAGCTTGTAAATTTTCCACCACAGTAACCCTCTTCCATCTATGCTTGATCTTCAGGTAATTCATAAGCAATAACCACAGGTCTAGAAAATAAGCACAATCACCAAACATATGAGTAACCAAATCAATGTTCAAGAAACACAAAGGGCATCTTCCTGGCCCCTTGTATTCCCTACCTTGCAAATCCTCCCAAGTCAGGATTTTGTTGTTCAAACACAACCACATAAAGAGGTTGACTTTTAAAGGAACCTCTCCTTTCCACAGCCATTTCAACCACCATTCGGACTCATCTAAAGAATGCACAGTGATAATAGATTAGTAAGCAATCTTTGTTGTCACTTGGCCATCACTAGGGTTGAAAGACCAGACCAACTTGTCAATAGAATCAAAGAGAGTGATATTTTCTTGGTTCAGGGAGGAGATGTACCAATCCCATTCTTCACCAAGCGTACCTATCAGCCCCAAAACCATTGAGTCTGCCCAATAATTTATACATGAGTCCCTCTGGATGTCCTTCAAAACAAATAGATTTTTACAGTTCAATTAAACCAACAAATCATGTGAAACTAATGATTTATCCCCCATCCCACAGATCAGATCGATACCCAACTGGATGTGGATGCCCCTACCTACCTGCCAGCTCAGGTCATTTGAGATAATTGGGAAGCTTTTTACCAAACTTTTCCATATGATCGAGACACCGGTCTTTACTCCGGATCGATCTCTTATCCAATAAATAGGTTCCAACCCTTTGAAGTATTTTTCTTTTATCAAATTTCCCCACATTCCTTTTCCAAATAAGCATCTCTGCATCAATTTAGCACACAGGGAAGAATTGAAATGATTTAGATGTTTAAAACCCCAGCCTCCCAAATCATGAGGGAGAGATAATTTATCCCACACTACCAAGTGAAATTTCCCAGTCTTCAAGGTTCCCAACCATAGGAAATGGAAGAGTTTATCTCTCATTCTTAATAAGATCGAGTATGGGAGAGAGAATAATGACAGCCAGTACATAGGAATCCCTTTTAAAACCAAATCAATCAAAACCATTATGCCACCCAATGATAGATATCAACAGGCCCAACAATTATTTTTCCTGGAAACACACTTCAGCAACCATTCCCAATCTTTTCACCCATAACCATTTGGCTTAATGAGAAAGCCCAAATATTTAAAATCTTCCTCAATAATTCCAGAATTGAAGGGGAATAAATTTAATATAGAGTCTTTTAAGACCGCGTCCATACAAGAGTATAAGAGAAATGACTTTTTTGGACTCACCTTGATCCGGATTTATGCAGGAACGCAACAGAATACACAAATAACCATAGAAACAAATATGCAGCTGAAATAACACTTCATTTCATTAATTAATAACTAAAACTTGTTTACATACAGAATGGAAATAAACTAGCTAGAGTGCTGGTAGCTTATCTCTGAGAAGAGATGTGGTGGCTACATGCCTCTGAAATCTCTGTTACAATGAGGCTCAAAGGCCTATATATTATTGAGAAACAATGGAAACCCTACACATCCAAAAACCTAACCCTAGGAGGTGAAAAGCCAGAATGTGGGCCCTGTTGGGTAACTTGGTACATCAATTTCCTGAGGTTGTAACTTTAGCCTACTACCTCTGTTTGATGCACATGATACATCATTAGAAAGATCTGTCGAAGGACTACATCTAAATGAAAAAACATTGTTTAGGGCCTCAAAATGGCTTCGGAAGTTTAGGACCCGAAAACTGCCAAAAATAGTAAATTTTTCTACAATTAAGGAAACTAGAAAACAGAAAGAAACAATGGTGGGGGTCCAAGAGGAATAGGTGGGTGGCCACCAATATCCTCCTAGATCATTCCTCCCCCCCTTAGGAAGCAATGGTCCCCATTACGTTGAGTTCCTCCATGAGATGAGGAAACTTCTGTTGAAGTTGGTCCTTGGTGAGCCACTTTCCCTGGTGAAGGAGTTGGCCTGCTTTGACAACTCAATATAGCTGGACCTTCTGCTGGCGCGTGTTCTTGATTTGTGTGTCCATAATCCGATTAGTTGTGGCTTGTTCCATGCAGTCGGGGTTTAACTATGGGGGTGTGAGTTGTTCTGCCACATCTGATGTGTCCAGTAGAGGTGGAAAGTAGGGCCGAAGGCGGTCCACATTGAACATTAGGTGCAAACCAAGGAATGGTGGAATACTGAGCTCGAAGGAATTGTCCCCGATAGCCTTGGTGATGGTGTATGGCCCATATCAAAGCGGGCGAAGCTTGCGGTGGGGTCCAATGAGGCGCTCCTTCTACAAATGTAGCCACACTTTGTCGCCCACCTAGAAGTTGTGTTGCACCCAATGTTGATCATGTCGCTGCTTGTACTTAGCATTGGATCTGTCCAATATGTCATGAACCTGTTGGCGAATGTGTTGAATGCGCTCAATGAAGCTGTTTGCCTTGGAAACTTCAGACTAGATATGAGCTGAATCAGCCTGAGTAGCTACAAATGGCATGGCTATGTCAATGGGACATAGTGGCTGGAATCCCAAGCCCACCTGAAAGGGGCTGTGGTTGGTTGAGTTATGGAGGGCCCGGTTATAGCTGTGTTGTACATAGGGGAGGCTCTCATCCCATGTACGTGGATGCTTTGAGTTGTACATGCGCAAAATGTGTACGATCATCCTATTGACGACCTCTGTCTAGCCATCAGTATGGGGATGGAAAGCTGTGGAATTTGTGAGCTTGGTGTTTAGCATTGACCATAGGCTAGACCAGAATGTACTAAGGAACCTGCTGTCCTGGTCTAAGATTATAGACTGTGGGATCCCAAAGTGTACCCACACTCATTCAAAGAAGAGTTTAGCAGTGGCTTCTGCTGTGATATTCTTCTTGCATGCCGCCATTATTCCCATCTTTGAGAATCTGTCGATGACCACAAACACATAGTCATTGTTGTGCTTAGTAGAAGGAAGGTCCGACATGTAATCCATGGAGACGGATTCCCAAGGTCAACTAGGGGTAGGCAATGGAGTATAGAGGCCTTGCTTCTTGATGGATGGTTTGGCAATGGCGCAGGCAGTGCAGGATCAGATGTACTTCTCGACGTCTTATCGAAGGTTCAACCAATAGAAATACTTCTGCAGTGCTGCCACTATTTTCTCGACCCCGAAATTCCTAGCGACCTGACTGTAGTGCGCTTCCCAAATCATCTTGGCATGCTCACTTGAAGGAACACAAAGGTGTCCCATGTGACATAGTAGTACATCCTGGAGGTGAAATTTTGGAACTTGGTTTACCTCCAAGAGTGTTTGGTATGTGTGGCTGAATTCTGGATCGCTCTTGTAGAGAAGCGGTTAATCAGAAGTCTCGTGCCCACAAGATTTGAGCACGGTGGTTATTGCCATGATCGGTGGTCAACTGAGGTAGTCTACAACTATATTGGTGCTTCCCTTCTTGTACTTGATGTTCAAATGAAACTATTGTAGATATGTGGACCACTTTTGATGGCGATCATTCTATAACTTCCCTTGTGTCTGCATGAACTGCAGGGGTCGGTGGTCTGTGTGGATGATCGTTTCCTTCCCCAAAATGTAATGCTTCCATTGTTGGCAAGCCTATACAATGGAATACATGTCTTTTTCATAAGTGGGATATTTGAGGACTGTGTCGGACAGTGTCTCACTGTGATATGCCACTGGATGCCCTTGCTGAGTAAGGACTACCCCAATAGCATAGTCAGAGGCATCTGTCTCGATCTCAAATGGTTGTTGCAAGTTTGGTAATGTGAGCATTGGGGCATAGTAGAGGCGATGTTTCAATTCTACAAATGCCTTCTGCTGAGTTTCTGACCAAAAGAATTTTGCTTTCGCTCCTCCCTTGATGACTTGACTCAAGGGCCAAGTGATATGAGAGAATCCCAACACGAACCTGCAATAGAAATTAGCAAGGCCCAAAAAGATGCGAAGCTCTATTAGAGTAGTTGGGGTTGGAAAATCCCGAATGACTTCGATATTGGTTGGATCCACATGTACCCCACACTCATCAATAATGTATCCCAGATACTGAACCTGGGATACCAAAAGTGCACTTGTCCAAATTGGCACACTGCTTATGTTGTTGCAATGTTTGGAGGACCTGTCGGATGTGGTGGAGGTGCTCTTCCCAAGTCTGACTAAAGATTAGGATTTCATCCAAGTACACTGCTATAAATGAGTTGGTGAATGGCCGCAAGATGTCATCCATCAGTCTCATGAAGGTTGTAGGAGCATTCGTCAGCCCGAAAGGCATGACCAACCATTCGAAAAGGCCCTCCTTGGCTTTGAAGGCAGTCTTCCACACATCAGTCGGTTCGATCGGTACTTCATGATACCCAGACTTTAAGTTGATCTTGCTAAAATATTTCGCCCCTTTAAGCTGGTCCAGGAGGTCATCAATCCATGGGATCGGGTACCTATTTTGGACAGTGATCTTGTTCAGCGCCCAATAGTCAATACAGAGTCTCCAAGTCCCATCCTTCTTTTGTACCAACACAATCGGACTCCCACAAGGCGATGAACTTGGCCGAATGTGACCCTTTTGCAGCAGCTCCTGAATTTGCCTCTTGATTTCATCATTCTCCAGAACATAGCATCAATAGATCGGTCCATTGGGCAGCGGTACACCTGGGTTCAGATCGATGGGGTGCTTGAACTGATATTGGAGAGGCACCCAGGTGGGTGAGGTGAATATGTCCCGGTACTCCTCCACAACCTTGTCCATTTGTTGTTGTCATGTGGAGGGGTCTTGTATGGAGGTTGTGGCCACGATATTCTTCTTTCCCTGAGGGCGGATCATCAAGAAAATAAACTTCTCAGTTTTGGAAATGAGCTTACTACATTATTTTGTAGTAACCAAAGAGATAGCGGAAGGAGGTGCTACCTCTGGTATCCTATACAAATTATTTCCCAACGTAATAATAACAGCATGAGGCTAGGACTCATACATAGCATGTCGCTTCCATAAGTATGGTTGACCTACTAATACATCACAAACATCAAGACGAGCAATATCGCATAATACCTCATCGATGAAGGGCTTGATTCTGTAGGGAAGGTGGCACTGCTGGCTGACGCGGAGATCTCGTCCTTAGTGAAGCCACCCGATGGTGTACAGCTGCGGGTGTGCTGTGGTCGACAAACCCAACCGCTTCATGACCTCTGCTGGAATCAGGTTCTTTTGGATCCCACTGTCGACAATGAACTGTAGCGAGGAACCCTTTACCCACATCTAGGAGTGGAAAAGACGCTCCTCCTCCTCTGAATATTCTAGTTCTTCCTTTTGGATCTTCATGGTGGAAATGGTGGCGTTGGGCTCTACATCAATAATATTCTTCCCTCTGCCATTCCCCTTCTTGGGTTCTGATTCAGTGTCAAAGTATGCATCTGATTCAGAAGCCTTTATCTCGGCCACCAGTGACTGCTTGTCCCGAATCTCACTTGTATTGTGAGTGGGGCTCTTATGGAACTCACACCACTTTCCCGCTTCCTTCTTCAGCTTTGCAGTGTTGCTCTTTGCTTGCGACTTTGGCAAGTTTTCTTGAGTCGCCATGCCTTATTTGTGTCCTTGGTTCTGCGGTTTGGGGGCACCTTTCCCTTGCTTCTGATTCGTAGATCCAAAGTCTCACTTTTTCTGTTTGGATTCAATATTCATTTAAATGCACATCATTGGACAGGAAAATATATTTCTATTAATAAAATCATAGATTACATAAGTGACAACCTCTGTCGGCACATCTGCGAACCGGAGAAACTGAGTCCTCCACCTGGGCCTCCACCACCTCAATCCTCCATCTCTCGATAGCAAGCTCACAAGAAAAGGAAATCTTGGGAAGAACACAAACTGATCCAAGGGACAAAGGGATGCAGACTCAAGTACAAGCAAGCTATGGCAACAATCGACTATAGTTTCCTTGCTCTTCAATTCCTCATCTTCAATGTATCCAAGGGGTTCCTTATATAGTGCTTCAATGGGGTAATGGATTGTCAAATCCAAGTGATATCAAGAGATATGGACGGCCAAGAGACAAGTGACTCAGATCCACATCAAGGAAAACTCCAAAAGTATTTGGACTTATGCACACATCCCAATGTACGCAGGTTTAAGGTTAATATCCACGTATATACTCGAGAAAGGGATTAAAAGTCGTGTACAACAAATAAAAGGTGTTTTTAGGGATGATCTTGAAAACATCAAAGGTACAAGATTGGTCCATGGGGTCCAAAGAGTCTGCAAAGGGACAGGGAAGGCCATAAAAATGTGATCAACCATGTGTGCTAATATCAGTTGTAACAGTAATATTAAAATACCCAGCCACTATAAGATATATATCATCCATGATTCCTGAAAGGAAGATACTTTACCAATACTCCAATCTTCTGATATATGGAGCATAAACATTAAGAATCTTGATAACCTTCAAAAAACCAAGTAGGTCACCTTCCATCATAATTCTAGCATCAGACAAAAAAGCTTTGAAATTTTCCACTTGGGGGTTCCATGCCACCAACGTACCCCCCCAACATTCCACAAGAATCCCAAGTTGTAACACGCCAAGACGGTTTCAGTTTTCGAAAGAAATCGCACGCAGAGACCCCATCTGTTATTGTCTCTTGAAGCAATAAAACACACGGATTAGTCCTATCTAAAAAACACTTTAGGGCAGCTCTTTTGGGTTTGTCTCCTAACCCACAGACATTAAAGGAAACAAGGATCATTTAGGCATATAGCGGGGTATTGAATATCTAAGAGCCTGTTCAGAAACAATGGAAGAGTAACCCATGGCCTTAGGAAGGCCATTGTCAAAAAGAGAAGAAAGTCTAGGGTTTAGACAAACATAATCAACTTCCTCTTCCTCGAAAGAAGAGGACACTTTGGGAAAATCATTTTCCCATTTCTTTGGCTTTCACATAGAAACATTAGGTCTCCTAATTAAGGAAATGTCAACATTGTCAAGATCAAAAAAGCAGTGCACAAACATTTGCAGAGGTTTTAGACCAAAAGAAACATTTTGAATGGGGAGGGAGTCATCCTGAACATGAGAAGTAGAAATTTGGAACAGTGGAGTTTCCGGTGAAACCCTCGACAAAGGATGAAAGTCCTCAATGTTGAACAATGAACCCCCCATTGAAGGACCAACACCAGGGGAAGACAGATTAAATGGGCCTAAGAAAACATCACCCTCGCAATCACCCTCTTCCTCGGGAGGGACTTGAGAAAGGACACCCTCAAGACTCTTAAGAACCTTCCCCACTTCAGCCCCACCAGGAAAACCTCTATCGAAAGATGGCTAAAAATCTCATCGACAAACAAAAATTTAATTAAAAGAGGGACATAACTTGCAAACTTACCAATGAAATTTATAGTCGATGAACGGTCCATAGGCATGGGGAAACTAAGACCATCAACCAACTCTGATCCAGACTCCTTAAGCTTCGGACTACCAACATCCTCAGGGGATAAAGAGTGACAAGAAGCCTTTGAATGTCCAATACCCCGACATTGGAAACAATGAAATGACACACACCAATAATATAGCTTCTGCAAGAATGAACCTCCTTCCCAAACCACCTCCACCAGTTCCTCTGGGAGCCCAAGTTCCATTTCCATCTCAACCAAAATGTGGGGATCAATGTGTTCCAAACCCAAAAGGTGGGTCATTAGAGGAAATTTGAGGTCTAAAATGGGCCTCCTAAGGAAAATAATAAAATAATAGTTATTAATTTTGGAGGAAGAATGAAAAAAACTACTTTTTGTGTTTGTATTTTCGACATATGTCCCTGTGTTTTTACTCAAATTTCAAGCAGGAGAGCTCATTGGATGTAGAATTAAATTATTCATCCAACAAGTACCCACACTACGTACTTTTGATGGGCCCTGCTACTCCAAAAACAAGAAATTCCCGAAAAAATGTGATGATGACATCATCATCACATTTTTTTAGGTATTTCTTATTTTTGGGGTAGAGGGGTCCGTCAAAAGTATGTAGTGTGGGTACTCATTGGATGTGGAAGTAAATTCCACATCCAACAATCTCTTCTGCTCAGAATTTGAGTAAAAACACATGGAGATATGTCGAAAATACGAACAAAACAAGTAGTTTTCTTTTATGACAAATATGTCAATTGAACCATTATGGTTGACTCATTTTATTGAAATTCTATTGGTTCTTGAATTCCAACTCACAAAATTTATTGTTGGCACGTTTTCTTATAAGGCCCATTTTAGACCCCAAATTTCCTCTAATGGTCTTCTATATGAATGAACTTTCCAATAGAATTTGCAACCGCACAAAATCCTTTTAGGTTCCAATAGAACAATGAAAACCATGGAAAAACCACCCATAAGTGGCATTTCACAAGAACAATAGTCTTGGGGTCGAAGTTTAGTGACCATTGTGACAATACCAGAGAAGCTTTACCCCTCACCCAGAAACTCTCCTCCATCGCGTGTCTATCTTCCTCTGAAAGGAAGTGGAAAACATAATATCCATTCACCAAGACCAAAACCCTAGGAATGTTTTTTATATACGGTTTCCATAGTTCTCAAATCCACTTCAATAGCTCCACCCTGGTAATCTTTAAAAATTCCATCTTACCAACCAGAGACCATATAGAAAGGGTCGGCACTAAGTCCATGGTGACATCCCTACCAAGGATGCATAAGGGTTTTCCCTTCTGTACTTTTTCGAACTTTGGTTGTCTCACACTCCTCCCATACTTAAGCTTTGCGTCATTTTTCTGTACAATGCGGGTGATAGTGTTAGGAACATCGTTATATTTGTCACCACCTCTCAAAACCCCATCCCCAAAAAGCACATATAGTTACCTTGTCAGGAGAGGACGATACAACCAGACCCAAATGCAATGATGATGTGATAGGCGAGAAACCGAATCTGTTTCCAGTCTACCACCAATGAGGAGTCTGGTCCAAACCCATCGGAAAAAACTAGCACGGAAAAAACGCGGTAAAAGAAATCAAGCTATGGGATTTTTGACACTAATGGAACTTCCCACTTTGTTTTCCTGGTTGGTACTAAACTGAGGTGAACTTAGTTGGAATACAGGACCATAACAAGGTCGCTCAATACCACCTGAAAACTGAAACATTCCATCATGCCCTCCTTTGGAGTCGCCTAAACTCAATGGAATCTTCTGAATGTAAGATACCATTTAGAATCAAAATAAGATAGGCATGTTTCATAATTTGTGCTCAAGAAGGACAGTCGTGTCTTGTGGTGCCCTTAGAATGTGTCTTGTGGTGCCCTTAGAATCTGTAAATAAATTTCCTAAGATCATATTTATTGTATATATAGCTTATAAGCTATTGGATATACTCTTAAAAAATTGTTATTCCCATGGTTAAAAAATAATCACATTTTCCAAGAAATCGTGACTTTCCAGGTGTGAGCCATAAAAGGAAGGGTTTTCCTTCTATACTTGACATGATGCGCAGGAACCCAAACAAATTCGGAGAATATGTACAAAATAGCTCCATTATCCTATTTTAAAATTTTCTATGTCTTTTTCTTTTACTTGCTCAAACATGTGTGTGGCAATAGTCTTATGCAAAATGCATTTATATGGCTTATATATTTTAACTGCATTTAGGGACTGTCAACTCATAATTAAGTTGGCATGGATGTTGCCGACCGTAGAGATAAAAGGGCTGCCTCTTAAAATTTGTGATTCTGTCTTCGTAGGGCCTTATACGTTGTCAAGATACGCACCAACAAAAATATTAGTGGTGTCAATCAATGCTGCAACAATGCAATCAAAACTTTGTTGCGATAATCCAACGCCACTAGCAGAATTCAATACTACCATTGTTGGAGTTCACATCATTAGCAGTGCTATCCTTGTCAAGGGATGAAGGATAACCCAACCCGATTCTATGGAGCGATACAGAGTAAGAAAGTATAATTGTTTGATCATACGGCCTCAGGTGAGGGGAATTTTTTTATTAGTTAAATAATTACGCTAGTTGAATAATTATAAAGTTGATCTGCAAAATGAAATTTAATCTGCAGGTTTCACAACGAGACAAAGAAAATTATTATTATTATTTTAATAATGGATCAATCCTTGGGATTATACACGACACTACTGGGGATCTCTACAATTAGTTTTCTTTTGTCTAGCATGCAAATCGACGCGTGGGATAAGCGTTCACCAAATCGCCCCGTTTTTCCGGCCGATTTTTTATTAAAATCAGTCAAATGTTTGCTGTGAAATTGTTTATTTCATTATTTGGGAATTCTACTAATCTTATTAGCACTTTCTAAACTAAATCGGACATTTTAAAACTACCCAAATAATTAAAATTACGATTTAATTGCTCGAAAGTATGATTCACACCAAAATTGATCTGCCGGATTTCGGCGAGTCGGGGGCGATTTGGTGAACGCTTATCCTGCTCCATCCGCAAATCGATAATAAGTCTATATACCTATAAAACTTCAAGCGAGTCTATTTTTCGGTTGTTTTCAAGTATATTTGTAAATTACCATTGTTATATACAAAAACATAAAAATGCATAGGTTCACAAGAACCCTGACTTAATTTTTTTTCATTGAATCTATCGTTATTAATCCATGGATCCATTCTTCACACAAACATTATAATATCTTAAATCATGGGATCTCGTAGGTTATCGATGAATTATTTCTTATAGGTTCAACGAAGTAACGAAGTGTGTGGGGGTCAGTTCTGTAATTGGGAAGATTCACCTTAAGTATGTAACCAAAATTCGTGTGTATCTTCAATTGATTAAACAAATGTTTATAATACAATGATCACACATAATTGAAAAGTGTTTTAAGAGCCCTTAAGGCCAAGTGTTCGAACCTCGCTCTAATACCATGTGTAACAACCCTCCATGGGGTCTGACCAAATCTACTGACATGCATACATATAAATAAATCTAGATATGATAAAGAAGTTAGGAACATATTTTTTTTTTCATTTTAAACATTAGAGAGAATTTGAGGTAAAAAATGGGCCTCCTAAGAGATGTACTACAAAAATATAAGATATATTAAATTATTATGAGTTAGAGGTTTTATGGGGTAGGTATACATGACAACTCACCTCCTACACTACTTTTTATGCACAATATAAATAACCATGGTTGAGTTACTTTTCTAAATTGACTATAAATAAAATTAATAAAATAACTCTAGAATGATGTGACTAAGATTCATTGTAAATTCCCAAAACTTTATTGTCCTTTAACAATTATTTGTCTTGAACTTGTAAATAAAATTAAACAAAAATTAATTTAATTTATATGCATAACTAACATACTTTTTTCATATAAATATCATCCATGAATTTAATTTATTTTAAAAGTACAAGATTATATATATATATATATATATACATATATTAGTTTGACATTATGATATTAAATACAATTGAGTGAATATATAATTTAAAATTAAAAAACATGAAAATGACAATATATTATTTTATAAAAAAATGTGAAAAGACATTTTTATAAATTATGAGTACTTTACTTGAAAATGACAATAATATTATTTTATAAGAAAGTGAATTGTAAGTACTTTACTTGAAAATAACAATAATATTATTTTATGAGAAAGTGTGAAATGACTTTTATTGTGAGTACTTCACTTTATGACTTAAAAGTACTTGTACCACTACCTTGGTTAACTATGGATTTTCATCCACCATAGAAAATGTGACAAATAAGCATTCTTAACTCATGCAATGCCACCTCAACCATGGGGGATGATGTCATCTACTAGAATGTAATTGGTTGATTGTTATAGTACATTTTGGTCCTTTTGAGGCCCATTTTTGACCTCAAATTTTCTCTAATGGTCGTCTACAAAGTAGGTAAGGACATACAACATTACGAATCGTAAACCAATCCACATACATCCATTGAATTAATGAATCCATTTTCATGTACAACATTTTAAAAATTCAAATAACTTACTTGTTCATATCACTAGTCGTTGTCATTTGAGGATGAGGCTGAAGGTTGTTTTTTCATCACTCTACTACAATTGTTGTCGCTAGATTTCCAATCGTACTAGATCCATCAGTTTCCTCCATACCATACCCTAAAATTACTCTCCTTCCCTCGGGACCCCCGAGCTCGACGGGGTTGAAAACACTTGCTAGCAATGGAAGTAGGACGCCAAACTACTGTTGGGAGGCTCCCAACCTCACTCACGTCATACTGAACCACACTCTTCCACAGTGGCCTCAGAGTCACCCAAAGGGTTCAGGCTGCCAACTATGAAATGACCAAAGAAGAAGAAAATGAAGATCCCTCATTCTTCCATTTCCTTAGCTTTTATTAACCGTTTCGTTAATTGTCATGCATCCCATGCATCAGTTTGAGTTAAATATTTAGTTACTTTAATTAATTAATTAATTAATTTTATTTACCAACCCACTTGTTTTTTTTAAGAAAACCCACAAAGATATTATAATTATATAAAAAGGTTGTTTACATCCATGCGTACAAAAAAGGAGGTCTGATACCTGCAATACATATTGTTTTTTCCCAACAAATTTGAACTGCTTATACTTGAAACTATAGTCTTAAACCTGTTACTGTGCCTAAAAAGAAATATTTCACCCTTTGAAGGGTATATACGAACAAAGACACCTAAAACCAAAATGCAAAAAAACATAAAATACCATTGAACTTGAACTCCTCCAGTTGCTTTCCTTTGGGGTCTTTAACAAGCTAAACTATTGAGGTTTCCTCCATGGGATGATCTCTGACAGGTGAGTCTTGAAAATGGCTGCCTTGTTTCATGCTTACTAGCTTCTGTAAGTCCTCCTTCATGTATTCAATTGTTCCCATTAGCTCATGCAGATCTCTATGATTGTCTTCTATACAGGCATCATGATTTCCCATTTTTCGGACCATCCATTTGACCTCTTCAGTGGTTGAAATTCCTTCTATAATCCCATTTTTCGAACCATCCATTTGAGATTCATGATGTCGTAGAGCCATCGAATGTGTTGTTTGATATCTTTTAAGGATTCCTGAATATCATTCAAGGTTACGTCCCTTTCTACCATAGAGGCCTAAGATAGAGGCAAAATGCTCCACAAGATCTGGGAAAATCGCTTAAGAGAAGGACAACCAATTCTTATCTTCCAGGATGAGGGATCCCAAGGAGAAAAGCAGAGGCTCTACTGGAGATACGTTCACTTCGCCAACCTTATTTGCACCGGGAAGCATATTCGCCGCACCAAGAAATCCTTTCTCTGCTCCACAAACACCAAGAGCCTTCATTGCACCAAGAAGTTCATTCTGTGCACCACAATAATCATTCACTGCACCAGGAAATTTTTTCAGTGTTCCACAAACACCATTCACTGCACCACAATAATCGATCACGACACTGGGGAAAGCTTTTACTGCACCACAGAAATAAATTGATGGACCAGGAGAATGACCAAATGAGGTTGGAGGTGGATTCTTGAGGGAGTTTTCCATGGCTTGTGTGGGAACTCTAATCCCTCTACACGAGCTTGGAGCTGCATTAAATCCCGTCACATGGGCTTCCTTTGGGTGACAACTAGACAACGAAGGTCATGCAGCCTCCCAAATGTTGGGTCGCCAGATAATGGGATCTTCCCCCCAATAAAAAAACTCATAATATTTTTTTTAATAGACTTTGTGGAATCACCTAGAACCAACCTTAGGCCATCCTAGAACCTCTTCCTCCTTTCTAGTGTTCCTAGGGGACATAACTTGTGTTTTTCAATATGCCATTAACCTTAGATAATCCCATTTTTAGCATGGCACCTTTATTTTCCAGCTTATCTGCTTCGATGTTGTTACCTCTGAGAATATGATAAAAGGTGGTTTGGACATTTGTAGAGGCTTTCCGAATTCACTCATGGATTCTTCAAATTTTGACCACTCCCGTGTTGTAACCACTGATCATTGTGTGGATAACTTGCTTGGAAACTCCCATGACAATTATTTTGGTAATATTAAGTTGCTTAGCCAGCTCGAAACCAAAGAAGAGCGCAAGCCATTCAACTTCATTATTGGTTTTTTGACCAAGACTCCAGGAATAAGACGACACTAATCAACCCACTTGTTAGTTATATTTAGTTCTCTGATTCTTTTCTGATTAGTTAAGGTTTCACTTTAGTTCAAGTTCCTTAATTTAGTATTTACTGATTTCTTAATTTAGCTTGATTTCAGTTGATTTATCTTTATTTATTTATTTATTATTTGTTTATTTATCATTTTTAATTTAATTTATCCATTTATTTATTTATTATTTATTATTATTATTATTATTATTTATTACTATTATTATTAAGTTTTTTATGATCAATTTGTTATTTTCGTTAATTAAAACATATGGTGTTTATTGTCGCATTCTCATTGTGACTAGAATTACCAAGGTGATATGTTTTCGGCATGCCCTTCCAATAATTCCCACAGGCAGGGAGTTGGTTATGAAGACTGAGCCAATGTTGCCTCAGTTCATATACCTTTGGAAGAGCTTGGTGGTTCCTGGGGAATAAGGTCAAATCCCTATTGCGTGCCCCCTAGTAATAATATTCATGTGGCCAACTAACAACCCACCATCACGACACACGCATCTGATGAACTGGAGTTTTCCTCACTCTATTCAAGTTCATCGCGTCGTCCAATTTCCTAGCCTTACAGGTATAATTTTTCATCCCTACCACCTGATGTGGATCGATTGGAAATCCTAATCCCATCACTTGCACATAAAACAACTCATGCATCAAATCTCATAATTAAGATTTCAACTATAACAAACAATCAATCGACCTCAACTTTCAAGGTTTCTTGACTCATCCAGAGTCCATGCATGCAAGTGCATCAAACATATCATAATTCAATCATGATATATACAAGACTGATATCACCTGCCATATTTGTCGACTCAACTAGAGTTTGTGTATATTGATGCTTTCTTGTGTTTCATGTATATTCCTTTCCAGTCACACTCGAGAGACCATCAGAGTACATGGTACATAACTTTTGTCAAAACATTATACAACTTTAATCATTTATGATAAATTTACATGATTTTTCATTCACAATTAAAGTCATAATATAACCATATACATAATTTCTCAAATGTCGACATTATTTTCATAATCATAATTTACTCAACAATATGTCATATAATTTATTTTCATAATCATAATTTATCCCTCTTAGTTCATATCTCATCAATAATTCCTTGCTTCTCACAAGTTCAGGTCATCCTAAACCGAATGCCATAAAAAATACGTCCATATAAAGTCATTTTAGATTTCAAAATAGTAAGTAGTTGGGTCATTCATCATAGAACACCCTCAAAGATTAGTCATAATAATCTCAAAAGTTAAGGTAAAAACAGGGTGTTATGATCAGTCTTGGTAGAGGTTATCCAAACTGTAAAAGTTCTTGGTGTATGACGTAGGTTGTTTGGATGTAATGAGTCCTATGGGTTGTCCGGAGTGTAAAAAGGTCCTGGTGTGGTACGCAGATTACTTGGGCGTAATAAGTCCTAGAAGGTTGTACGAACGAAAAAGGAAGATGGTGAACCAACTAATAAAAGATTCAAATAATAAAAGGAAGACTCCTCAAGTGATGTGGAACATGTACATTGATCCATAATAACTCTACCGATGAAGACGAAGATCATACCCTTATCCATATCGGTATTTGGATAAGAAGGAATGCAGTTGTGAATGAAGAAGTGACACTTAGAGTAAGACAAACATAGATTCCCGGAATCAAATGATGAAGTAGAAGAATATAGTTATTCTTGCAAAGACAAAGATCAAAGAGTCCACCCACCAAAAAAACAAAGATAAGTGTTCAATTGTCATTTCCTGATATTGTTTAGTTCTGCACATGTTTATATTTAGTTGATGTATTATGCATTTCTAAGTGATTTCATTTATGAACAGTATACTACTGAATTACATGTGATGGGTAAGTAGCCTATGGTGGTGTACAACATTCCATTTCTACTTATCTAGAATGAAACCTCTTTGCTAACATATTGGGAGTAGTGCATGCTCTTAATAAATGTTATGGTAGAGATGGAAGGCATCTAGAAAGTTATTACATGTATACAAGATATGGATGAATGTTGTAGCATTGGCTAAGATAGTTGCATGACTGTGTGACATATATAATTTGTCCCTATTAATATGTTTTGGAAATAATGAGATGTTTCTAATCATGCAACTGAATTTGACTTGTAGGAAAGATCGTGTACAACCACCTACAGGAAAATAAGGATGAGACTTGTTCCAGAGAACAAGTGACGATAGTTATCTATAAGATTCACTACAACAAACATACATGAAGAGGAACCTAAATCTCCCAGGATCAAAGACACCATGGCATATTAAATACTTCATAACAATATAAAAGATCGTGATATGACCAAACCACAGAAACGGTAATCCACCTCGAGAAATAAAGACCATCTTCAGCATGAGAGATCATTCAAGATGAAGAAAAGTATGATGGGACTTCCAAAGAAAGTAAGAGGCATCGGACACACTCCAGTTATGTGGAACTGTTGATTCACATCATTTATGCAGATCCTTCTAGCTATGAAGAAGTAGCCAAGGAGAAATGGAAGAAGACTATGATCAAAGAGTACTAGTTGATCATGGGGAATGATGTCTAGGATGTGGTTCCAATACCTGAATGGAATTCCCTAGTGTCTTCCATGTGGATCTACAAGATCAAGTATGCAACAGATGGCAACATCAAGGGATACAAAGAAAGGTTCATGGTTTCTCTCAAAAATAGGGAGTAGACTATGGCATGATATACTCCATTGACCAGACACACTTCTCCAGTGAAGTAGAAGTGTGTATCGAGCAGAGAACCACATGTCTGCGGAGGGATTTGTGTGAGGTTAGAAGACACCCATGGGATAGCACATACAATTACATGAATAACTTGAATATCACCTAGAGTGATGAAGATCTTAACCTTTGCTACAAGGTTGAAGATGAAAGCCTATCAAGGTCGACAAGCTCACAGATGGGTGCAAGAGGAAATTTTCAACAAAGTTCAAGATAGAGGATCTTGGTATCTAGAGACCTTATATCGATACATAGAATATCAATAGCAGAGGAAGATACATGTCACTATAGTACATAATGTTCCGATACATAGAGTACAAAATGCAGAGGGAGGATGATGCTCCGCTTTAGAGGGAGTGATTGCAGAAAATCTCAGAGTTCGAGAATCTTGACATGGTAAGATAAGATAGACAGCTTCTTAATGAGATTAGGATTTACTAAAAGTAAATTGGGTTCCAAACTTTACTACAAGGTTGAAAGAAGAATACCAGTATATGTCAATGACCTAACAAGAGAGGAAAAACTCATTGTATATGCAAAGAGGAAATTTTCCATTGAGTTTGAAATGAAATACCTAGGGATGATGCACTACTTCTTAGGCATGGAGGTGTGGAAAAATGCAGATGGGATTTTCCTTGGTCAAGGACAGTATGTAGTGGAGATTCTAAAGAGATTTGAAATGCTGGACTGCAAGGAAATGGACACACCTATGGCATCGAACTTGAAGCTACTATGTGATGCTTCATCAAAGTCAGTTTATGCCATGGTGTATCATCAGATGATTGGTTCATTGATGTGCCTGATAAATACAAGACCGTACATATGCTTTGCTGTGAACACACTGAGCTAGTTCCTAACGGATCCGAGAAATGTTTACTTGGTTACTGCAAATCATGTATTGAGGTACCTAAAGGGTACAGTTGAGTATGAACTCAAGTAAGGTGTGCATTAGTAGATTAACCTGCACAGTTATGTTGATTCGATTGGGCAGGCACCGCCACTGAGAGGAAGAGCACTTCAAGTTGCTACTTTAGTTTGAGATCCAGTATGATCTCCTGGTTTAGTAGGAAGCAGTCCTCATAGCACTGAGTACAACTGAGGCAAAATATGTTGCAACTTTCTTGGCTAGTTGTGAGGTAGTATGGCTTCAAAAGTTACTATCTAATTTGTTTGATCTGACTTTCATTTTTTGTATGATTCATAGAGCAGCAGTGAAGCTCCAGTATGTGATCCAGATCGAGGTCCCTAGAAAGAGGTAGTAATGAGTTCTATCATGGTTAGAGTTGTAGGTTGTCTTGGTGGTGTGATCATTCTTGTCATTCTCCTATGTTAGAGATGAAAAGAGACTAGAAGACATAGATGCATGAGATCTCAAATGGGAAAAGAGACGGGTTGTCCAAGCGAAAAAGATCACGACATAAGACACAGGTTGCTTAGACGTAATCAGTCATGTAGGTTGTCCTTGGATGTAATTAGTCCTGGCATTGTACGCAAGTTATCTTTGGATGTAATCAGTTGTAACGACCCTCCACGAGGATATTAACATGCACACATATAAATAAATCTAGATATGATAAATAATTTAAGAACACACACACACACACACACACACACACACACACACACACACATATATATATATATATATATATATTTCATTTTAAAATCCGTCTACAAAGTAGGTAAGGATATACAACATTACGAATCGTAAACCAATCCACATACATCCATTGAATTAACGGATTTATTTTTGTGTGCAACATTTAATAAATTCAAGTAACTTACTTGTTCATATCGCTAGTCGTTGTCGTTTAAGGACGAGGCCGAAGGTTATTTTTCCATCACTCCGCTGTAGTTGTTTTCATTGGATTTCTAATCGTGACGGATCCGTCGGTTTCCTCCCTACTATACCCTGAGGGGTACTCTCCTTCCCTCGGACCCCTGAGCTCGACGAGGCTGAAAAATCTTGCTAGAAATGGAAGTACGACGACAGGATGTTATTGGGAGGCTCCCAACCTTAATCACATCATACTGAACCACACTCTTGCACAGCCACCCCAGATCCACCCAAATGATTTGGGTGCCCAACTATGGCATGAATGAAGAAGAAGAAGATGCAGATCCCCATTCTTCCATTTCCTTAGTTTTTATTAACCATTTCATTAATTCCCATGCATCACTTTCAGTTAACTCTTTGGTTACTTTAATTAATTCATTCATTCATTTTTATATACCAACCCACTTGTTAGTTATCTTTAGTTCTCTTATTCTTTTCCCATTAGTTAGAGTTTCACTTTAGTTCAAGTTCCTTAATTTATTATGTTACTGACTTCTTAATTTAGCTTGATTTCAGTTGATTTATCTTTATTAATTTATTTATCATTTTTAATTTAATTTATCCTTTTATTTATTTATTATTATTATTTATTATTTATTATTTATTATTTATTATTATTATTATTAAGTTCTTTATGATCAATTTATTATTTCCCTTAATTAAAATAAATGTTGTTTACCGTTGCATTCTCGTCGCGACCAGAATTATCAAGGTGCTATGCTTTTGACATGCCCTTCCAATGATTCCCACAGGTGGGGAGTTGGTTATGATGACTGAGCCAATGTTATCTCAGTTCCTCTACCCTCGGAAGAGCCAGGTGGTTCTTGGGGAATAAGGATGAATCCCTATTATGCGGCCCCCAGTAATAATCTTCGTGAGTGACCGGCTCGCGACCCACCCTCACGGCACATGCATATGATGAACTAGAGTTTTCCTCATTCTATTCAAGTTCATCGCACCGTCCAATTTGCTATCCTTACAAGTATAAATTTTCAGCCCCGTCGCTTGATGTCGATCGATTGGAAATCACAATCCCATTACCTGCACATAAAACAACCCATGCATCAAATCTCATAATTAATATTTCAACTATAATAAACCATCAATCAACCTCAATGGTTCAGGTTTCCCGACTCATCCAGAGTCCATGCATTTCAGTGCATCAAACATATCATAATTCAATTACGCTATATACAAGACTAAAATCACCTGCCATAGTGGTCAACTCAACTAGAGTATTTGCATATTGATGCTTTCTTATGTTTCATGTACCTACCTTTCTTGTCACACTTGGCATACCATCAGAGTACATGCTACATAAATTTTCTCAAAACATTATACAACTTTAATCCTTGCTGATAAATTTACATGGATTTTCATTCACAATAAAAATCATAATATAAATGCATAAATAATTGCTCAAATGTCGGTATTATTTTCATAATCATAATTTACTCAACAATACAGATAATTATTATTAGGTCATATCTCATATATAATTCCTTGATTCTTACAAGTTTAGGTCATCCTAAACCGAATGTCATAAAAAATACGTCCATACAAAGTCATTTTAAATTTCAAAATCATAGGTAGATGGGTCATTCATCATAGAATTCCCTCAAAGATTATTCATAATAAACTCAAAAGTCAAGGTAAAAATAGGGTGTTACATATACCGCCACTTCAGGAAACTTCGTCCTGAAGTTCTAGAATAAGTACAGATATTGTCTATATATTTCAAATGCATCCTCTTACGTCGCAATTTTGGGACTATATCCAACCTTGATATTAGATCCTCATACATGAATCCTTCCAATGCTAGTTTACCCAAAGACATTAACCATTATACTTTGGTATCAAATCGTCGCATCTATTTATATTACAGAATGATTTCATTCAATCACTTTTCCTATCTCTAAGTAGGGGATTACATACTCCCCCTTTTTATGAAACTTCTTCTTGAAGTTAATTCTTATTTTATATTCAATGCTAGTTTCGCTTTCTTTTCACATTCAAGTCTTTATCCCATTCTACTATATTTTCTTCAAATGATCATTCCCATAAGCATTAGATATACTGTCATTATTGGCTTTATGTTCCAAGCAATAATGTTCCAAGCCACCTTCTTTAATTCATTAGTAATTTTACATAATGTAAATCCCGTAATATATTTAAATAATTTCCAATCTGATCTATATTCTTAACACCTCATAATGTTTCATGAGGTTTTATTATATCCAAACTACAGCATATATCACGTGAATAATTAATCAAGATTTTGTACATCCAAAGGTAGTTAAGAATACAAATCTATTTGGCTATCCTCTTTTCCCAAGAGAGAAGGTATACAATCCTCAATCGATTGGTAGTTACAATTATGAATTTCTAAATCAATAACGTCTATTAAATACTCAACAATCAATGCATAAGTTACCCATCACTCTCATAAGGATTCTTTCAAACCCATAGATATTAATAAAAATGACTCTCAATTTAGATATGATTCCAACATGTCGGGATTTAGTGACTTGGACGATGGTATTAAATTTAATTTTCTAGTCATTTTAGTATTGTTATTTCCAAGTCAAGGAGTTCATCAAGTCCTTACCATATTTTATCATTTCCATGGTCATATGACCACTTCGACGAACTTCCCCAGTCACATCCAATGTGCCTCAATAGTATCATCGAGTCATGTCTCGAGAACTGGTCGTCGTTAAGACCCGCCATATCATAAATGCATTTGTCTTGTCATGTGGATAGTCTCCATACTTTATTTGAGAAAACTATCTTCAATCGGCCCCTTTCGACGGACTTGTCGAGTTTATTTACTTGTTTCCATATCATGGTTAAAATCAAGTTTGTGGTCTTTATTTTTCATAAATGGTGTTGTCATTATGTAAAAGCAATGTCCCTAAGTTTAACTCATCGCAATGGTGACATTGATATCTCATTTTTCAAATTTTGAGTTCATTTCACCTTTATCGGTTGTATGTCGAAGTATTAGCAAAGAAGGCTTTTGTGTCTTCTTAGTTAAGAATTGTCAAAATAAATAAATAAATAAATGTCTCCATTGTTAACTCAGTTGCTGCATCCTTTTATAAGTTATACCTTCACGACTATTTGTGTGCTTCTATACCCCAATGTCTCAATATTACTTATAGTTAAATATCATGACGCAATGTGATCTAGATCCCATAACCAATCCTTATACTTTTGATACTATATATCACCTTCACCTATATTTTTATGCCAATTGGTCACATTTACTCAATTATTGTTGATTATATCTCAATAGCTTGTTCCTTTTGTGTCCAAGCAACATAATTATTGATCCCTCATCACAACAATATTGATTTATAAAACTAGCAATTATACATAATGACCATGATTGAATTGAACTCTCAATAACCACTTAACTAATATCTTAGTCAATTCAATAACCCTTAATGTAATCCCATATAATTTATAATTGAAAAATGACAATAATAGCAATTATCAATACTAATAACATTAAATCTAATCCATAAATTCTTAGTTATATAAATGACTATTATAATCCATAATTATCATCTTACACATTAATGATTTTATAAACAAATATATAAAACTTCTTAATAAAATAAGGACACCTAATAACAATTGTGAATCATGATCGTTCCTTTTAGTTGATTAATACTAAATTTCCTTTTAACAATCATACGATTAAACCTTAGAGCAACTGCAAAAAGCTCTTTTATAAATTAACATTTAAGAGCAAAAAGCAGTTTTGGGACTATATCCAACCTTGATATTAGATCCTCATACATGAATCCTTCCAATGCTAGTTTACCCAAAGACATTAACCATTATACTTTGGTATCAAATCGTCACATCTATTTATATTACAGAATGATTTCATTCAATTACTTTTCCTATCTCTAAGTAGGGGATTACATACTCCCCCTTTTTAGGAAACTTCGTCTTGAAGTTAATTCTTATTTTATATTCAATGCTAGTTTCGCTTTCTTTTCACGTTCAAGTCTTTATCCCATTCTACTATATTTTCATCAAATGATCATTCCCATAAGCATTAGATATACTGCCATTATTAGCTTTATGTTCCAAGCAATAAGGTTCCAAGCCGCCTTCTTTAATTCATTAGTAATTTCACATAATGTAAATCCCGTAATATCTTTAAATAATTTCCAATCTGATCTATATTCTCAACAGCTCATAATCTCTCATGAGGTTTTGTGATATCCAAAGTACAGCATATATCACATGAATAATTAATCAAGATTTTGTACATCCAAAGGTAGTTAAGAATACAAATCTATTTGGCTATCCTCTTTTCCCAAGAGAGAAGGTATACAATCCTTAATTGATTGGTAGTTACAATTATGCCAATTTCTAAATCAATAACGTCTATTAAATACTCAACAATCAATGCATAAGTTAGCCATCACTCTCATAAGGCTTCTTTCAAACCCATAGATATTAATAAAAATGACTCTCAATTTAGATATGATTCCAACATGTCGGGATTTAGTGACTTGGACTATGGTATTAAATTTAATTTTCTAGTCATTTCTTTAGTATCGTTATTTCCAAGTCAAGGAGCTCATCAAGTCCTTACCATATTTTATCATTTCCATGGTCATATGACCACTTCGACGAACTTCCACAGTCACATCCTATGTGCCTCAATAGTATCATCGAGTCATGTCTCGAGAACTAGTCGTCGTTAAGACCCGCCATATCATAAATGCATTCGTCTTATCATGTGGATAGTCTCCATACTTTATTTGAGAAAACTATCTTCAATCGGCCCCTTTCGACGAACTTGTCGAGTTTATTTACTCGTTTCCATATCATGGTTAAAATCAAGTTTGTGGTCTTTATTTTTCATAAATGGTGTTGTCATTATGTAAAATCAATGTCCCTAAGTTTAACTCATCACAATGGTGACATTGATATCTCGTTTTTCAAATTTTGAGTTCATTTCACCTTTATCGGTTGTATGTCGAAGTATTAGCAAATAAGGCTTTTGTGTCTTCTTAGTTAAGAATTGTCAAAATAAATAAATGTCTCCATTGTTAACTCAATTGCTGCATCCTTTTATAAGTTATACCTTCACGACTATTTTTGTGCTTCTATACCCCAATGTCTCAATATTACTTATAGTTAAATATCATGACGCAATGTGATCTAGATCCCATAACCAATCCTTATACTTCTGATACTATATATCATCTTCACCTATATTTTTATACCAATTGATCACATTTACTCAATTAATGTTGACTATATCTCAATAGCTTGTTCCTCCTGTGTCCAAGCAACATAATTCTTGATCCCTCATCACAACAATATTGATTTATAAAACTAGTGATTATACACAATGACCATGATTGAATTGAACTCTCAATAACCACTTAACTAATATCTTAGTCAATTCAATAACCCTTAATGTAATCCCATATAATTTATAATTGAAAAATGACAATAATAGCAATTATCAATACTAATAACATTAACTCTAATCCATGAATTCTTACTTATATAAATGACTATTATAATCCATAATTATCATCTTACACATTAATTATTTTCGAAACAAATATATAAAACTTCTTAATAAAATAAGGACACCTAATAACAATTATAAATCATGATCGTTCCTTTTAGTTGATTAATACTAAATTTCCTTTTAACAATCATACGATTAAACCTTAGGGCAATTGTAAAAAGTTCTTTTAATGAATTAACATTTAAGATCTAATATGAAAAAACCACTAGACAATAAAATTATTTTTTTATAATAACTTTCGAAATTTAGTATATGGCCAAACCTTTGAATTGGTTTTGGGCGGCCATACGTTTATCAAATAATTATTAAACCAAGGTGTTAATTATTATTAAAACAATCTGCTATGACAATTTATAAAAATAACAATTTTTAATACTACCTTAAACCAAATTCTTATAATACTACTCAACTAACCCATATATATATAATAATTCATTTTACATATCATTACTATATATATATATTCATTTTACATATCATTTACAAAAAAAAATTTAATAATATCAAATGTCATTTCAAATATAATGCTTTACCTATAAATAAGGATGAATCCCTATTATGCGCCCCCCACCAGTAATAATCTTCATGAGTGATCAGCTCGCGACCCACCCTCACGTCACATGCATATGATGAACTGGAGTTTTCCTCACTCTATTCAAGTTCATCGCACCGTCCAATTTACTAGCCTTACAAGTATAAATTTTCAGCCCCATCGCTTGATGTGGATCGATTGAAAATCACAATCCCATCACCTACACATAAAACAACCCATGCATCAAATCTTATAATTAATATTTCAACTATAACAAACCATCAATCAACCTCAACGGTTGAGGTTTCCCGACTCATCCAAAGTCCATGCATTCTAGTGCATCAAAGATATCATAATTCAATTACGCTATATACATGACTAAAATCACCTGCCATAGTGGTCGACTCAACTAGATTATTTGCATATCGATGCTTTCTTGTGTTTCATGTACCTACCTTTCTTGTCACACTTGACATACCATCAGAGTACATGCTACATAATTTTTCTCAAAACATTATACAACTTTAATCCTTGCTGATAAATTTACATGGATTTTCATTCACAATAAAAATCATAATATAAATGCATAAATAATTTCTCAAATGTTGGTATTATTTTCACAATCATAATTTACTCAACAATACAGCTAATTATTCTTAGGTCATATCTCATAAATAATTCCTTGCTTCTCACAAGTTTAGGTCATCCTAAACCAAATGTCATAAAAAATACATCCATACAAAGTTATTTTAAATTTCAAAATCGTAGGTAGATGGGATGATTCATCATAGAATTCCCTCAAAGATTATTCATAATAAACTCAAAAGTCAAGGTAAAAATAGGGTGTTACATATACCGCCACTTTAGGAAACTTCGTCCCGAAGTTCTAGAATAAGTATGGATATTGTCTATATATTTCCAATGCGTCCTCTTAGGTCACATTTTTGGGACTATATCCAACCTTGACATTAGATCCTCATACATGAATCCTTCCAATGCTAGTTTACCCAAAGACATTAACCATTATACTTTGGTATCAAATCGTCACATCTATTTATATTACAGAATGATTTCATTCAATTACTTTTCCTATCTCTAAGTTGGGGATTACATACTCCCCCTTTTTATGAAACTCCGTCTTGAAGTAAATTCTTATTTTATATTCATTGCTAGTTTCGCTTTCTTTTCACATTCAAGTCTTTATCCCATTCTACTATATTTTTATCAAATGATCATTCCCATAAGCATTAGATATACTGTCATTATTGGCTTTATGTTCCAAGCCGCCTTCTTTAATTCATTAGTAATTTCACATAATGTAAATCCCGTAATATCTTTAAATAATTTCCAATCTGATCTATATTCTCAACACCTCATAATCTCTCATGAGGTTTTGTGATATCCAAACTACAACATATATCACATGAATAATTAATCAAGATTTTGTACATCCAAAGGTAGTTAAGAATACAAATCTATTTGGCTATCCTCTTTTCCCAAGAGAGAAGGTATACAATCCTCAATCGATTGGTAGTTACAATTATGAATTTCTAAATCAATAACGTCTATTAAATACTCAACAATCAATGCTTAAGTTACTCATAAGGCTTCTTTCAAACCCATAGATATTAATAAAAATGACTCTCAATTTAGATATGATTCCAACATGTCGGGATTTAGTGACTTGGACAATGGTATTAAATTTAATTTTCTAGTCATTTCTTTAGTATCGTTATTTCCAAGTCAAGGAGCTCATCAAGTCCTTACCATATTTTATCATTTCCATGGTCATATGACCACTTCGACGAACTTCTCCAGTCACATCCAATGTGCCTCAATAGTATCATCAAGTCATGTCTTGAGAACTGGTCGTCGTTAAGACCCACCATATCATAAATGCATTTGTCTTGTCATGTGGATAGTCTCCATACTTTATTTGAGAAAACTATCTTCAATCGGCCCCTTTCAACGGACTTGTCGAGTTTATTTACTCGTTTCCATATCATGGTTAAAATCAAGTTTGTGGTCTTTATTTTTCATAAATGGTGTTGTCATTATGTAAAATCAATGTCCCTAAGTTTAACTCATCACAATGGTAACATTGATATCTCGTTTTTCAAATTTTGAGTTCATTTCACCTTTATCGGTTGTATGTCGAAGTATTAGCAAAGAAGGCTTTTGTGTCTTCTTAGTTAAGAATTGTCAAAATAAATAAATAAATAAATGTCTCCTTTGTTAACTTAGTTGCTACATCCTTTTATAAGTTATACCTTCACGACTATTTGTGTGCTTCTATACCCCAATGTCTCAATATTACTTATAGTTAAATATCATGAAGCAATGTGATCTAGATCCCATAACCAATCCTTATACTTCTGATACTATATATCATCTTCACCTATATTTTTATACCAATTGATCACATTTACTCAATTAATGTTGACTATATCTCAATAGCTTGTTCCTCCTGTGTCCAAGCAACATAATTCTTAATCCCTCATCACAACAATATTGATTTATAAAACTAGCGATTATACACAATGACCATGATTGAATTGAACTCTCAATAACCACTTAACCAATATCTTAGTCAATTCAATAACCCTTAATGTAATCCCATATAATTTATAATTGAAAAATGATAATAATAGCAATTATCAATACTAATAACATTAAATTTAATCCATAAATTCCTACTTATATAAATGACTATTATAATTCATAATTATCATCTTACACATTAATTATTTTCAAAATAAATATATAAAACTTCTTAATAAAATAAGGACACCTAATAATAACTATGAATCATGATCGTTCCTTTTAGTTGATCAATAGTAAATTTCCTTTTAACAATCATAAGATTAAACCTTGGAGCAATTGTAAAAAGTTCTTTCATGAATTAACATTTAAGATCTAATATGAAAAAACCACTAGACAATAAAATTATTCTTTTTTTAAAATAACTTTAGAAATTTAATATATGGCCAAACCTTTGAATTGGTTTTGAACCAAGGTGTTAATTATTATTAAAACAAGGTGTTAATTATTAAACCAAGGTGTTAATTATTATTAAAACAATTTGCTATGACAATTTATAAAAATAATAATTTTTAATACTACCCTAAACCAAACCAATTCTTATAATACTACTCAACTAACCGAAATATATATATATATATATATATATAATAATTTATTTTACATATCATTATTATATATATATTCATTTTACATATCATTTACAATTTTTTTTTAATAATATCAAATATCATTTCAAATATAATGCTTTACCTTTAAAGTATATATAGCTTAGCAAATATCGCCATGAACAACCCTTCTATTACAAGCTGGTATCAGGAACAGATCACTTCGTCCCTCATACCCTTGGATCTTTACTACCCCACACGTAGAACCATAGAACAGAGAGAGCCCCAGAACTTATTATATACTTTGATTAGACCCCTTACTTATAGTATTTACTAAATACTTGCCCTATACCAATCGGATTATGAAAGCGCTTATTGCAATTGTGAACCCACTCATTTTTATTTCTCATGATATCTATGTATATAATCCTTAAGTTAATTCCTTACATAAAGCATAATGATACTCTAAAAACCAACGCAATAGTATAATGCCTTCCATTATTCATATAATTTTTAAGAATAATATTTTTAATACATCTTTTTATAAATTTTCAATTTTATAGTTATTACTTTTTAATTTATAACTTAATTTATTAATTATGTTGATAGACATTTTTATTTGAGATTTGGGGTGGACTATGGACTATGTTTTTTCATCTACAGACGATGATGAGACAAGTGTACTCGGGAGATTGATTTTATGATAGTCGTTCAAAATTTGAAATAAACAATTATAAAAACAATGAATATAAAAAAAAAACTGGTAGTTAGCTAATGAAGTTGATGAATGGATAACCAACAATTATAAAAACAATGAATACAAAAAAAACTGGTAGTTAGCTTACGAAGTTGATGAATGGATAATCAATAGTTCATGTTGATGAATGGATAACCAATAATTCATGGCAGATAACTAGAAAAATGTAAGATACAAAGAAAAAATATATAAAAAAACAACTGATAGTTGATAAGTAGCTAGGCATGGATAACTCACAATTGAACCCGTTTAACTAGAAGAATATGAGAAATTAAAAAATATTTCCAAATTGTCTTCCATTTCATAACTATCTTTCAAAAATTTGATCCCTGTCAACTGATCAGCCACAAACTATGTGGGTGTGCTAGTTATAATTCAACTTATCATTAAATTAATAATCATAATTACTCTATAATAAACCATATGTTACTTAATTTAAGTTATTGTATCAATGAAACTGAACTCTTATTTTATAACTCAACCTATTAATTTATAATTCAACTTATCACTCAATTAATAATCTTATTTACTATATAATAAACCATACTTTACTTTTAGGTAAATTAGAATGGATAGAATTACAATGAATCTTAGTAATTCTAAATTTAAACCTATCAATTTATAATTCAACTTATCACTCAATTAATAATCTTATTTACTATATAATAAACCATACTTTACTTTGGGTAAATTAGAATGGATAGAATTACAGTAAATCTTAGTATTTCTAAATTTACTTCTAGATTATGTCCGTTTGATATTTTAGTAGACTTTATCTTATATTACACGTGTAGCTATGGCTAAGGTAACGTGATGTCATGGTATGAAATTACAAGTGAGCTTAAACATGAATGGAATATTAACGATCTAATTAATAACATTAATCAACAAGAGCCACGTGGTGGCAATGTTCCCGACATTGTCACATGTTGTCCGACATTGTCACATGTTGTTTCAGGTTAACTTCAAAGCTTCATAAAGCTTAGCATCCAAACCTGTATCGAATCTTTCCATGATCAACAACAAATAAACAAAAACAGTTTGTTTTATATATATAATTTTTGTTTAGGTTTTATTTAAAATTTAACAATGTAAATAGGTTTGAGAGCTGATAAGGGGGGAGTGGCTTGGATGAGTGATCGTGGGCTCATCAAAGAAATTAAGCCTGTTGTGACCATCCCTGTCATGGCCAAGGCAAGAATAGGTCATTTTGTTGAAGCCCAAATTATTGAAGCAATTGGTATTGATTACATTGATGAGAATGAATTGCTCACTGTTGCAAATGACATGCACCATATCAACAAACATAACTTCCGTATACCGTTTGTCTGTAGATGTCGGAACCTTGGTGAGGTGGTGAGAAGGATTGCCGAAGGAGTTGCAATAAATAGGACTTAAGGAGAAGCTGGTACTGGTAATGTTATTGAGGCACTAAGACATGTGAGGTCTGTATTAGGTGATATACAGAAGTTTCAGAGCTTAGACGACCATGAGGTTTTTACCTTCGCCAAAAAAATTGTTGCTCCTTGTGAGCTTGTGAGGCGAGGCAAACCAAGCTGATTAATTTTATGTAGCTTTTATGTAACGTTTCCAAGCTGATTAATCTTGTATATTGGTCTTTACATACAAGCCTTCGGTTGTTTTGATGCAAAAGATAATAGTGTTTTTTTCAAACATATATCTAACTTTTTGGCTGTTTACAAAACATAAAACCAATGTAAAAGGTGATTCATAAATGAATATAAATTTCGCTCCTGTTTACGAGGAAAAAATATTATTGATACAAACTAACATTATAATTACACTTATAAATACATATTGAAAAAAAAAGGTGGTCCACAGAAAACAATGCATCTTAGTCTAACAAATTGAACTTAGTGAGTCACTTTAGGGCAAATTGAACTTAGTGAGTCACTTTACGGATAACAACTTAGTGTAGTCCCAAATTGGACATAAAGTTGATGCAATTATGAACACCCGAATTGTTGATGCAATTATGAACACCCAAATTGAACATAAGGTTGGATGCAAGTAGGGGCATTAATTTGAAATTTGATAGGTTTAGGACATTTGATGGGATGCAAGAGTGACGAAGAGTAAAAGTTCATATTAAGACATTAACGTGGATGCTTTTTGGGGCATTTTATTAGTTGTTATTTCGGATGTTATTTAGACATTCTATTAGTTGTTACTTGAGATGTTATTGTGGACATTCATTGTGGCGTAGTAGGCATTTTCAACATAACCTATCAAAAATTCGAAATGGAAACATTACAGTATAGTAGTTGTCAACATCCATTAATGAAATTTTAGAGACAATATCTAGGTGTTGAATTTATTCATTCACATATTTAATTTATTCATTCACATATTGATCCTTGCCATGAGCTATGAGCTATTAACTCAGGAGAACAAATTAAAAATAACATTTACATAGTATCAAAGTATCAGAGATCATTTGTAGACAATGTGATCTGTTTCACATTGAAAATATACTGATAGCTTTTGTCCTATATACCAGTGGTTTTATAAACTAATAGTTTTTGTCTTCTATACCACTAGTTTCTTTCTAAACTACCATATAACTACTGGTTTCTTTTGAAAAGACATCATTTAACTAATGTGGTTTATATGCTAATACATATTATTTTGTCCTTTCATTTTGCAACATGACCGGTTCTATGAAAGCTCCAGAATTTTTCCCTGGTATGAAAGGTGCAGATAATAGGTCATCCGATATAGTTAGTCAAAGTTTACAATTGATCTGTAGGTAGCACCGGGTTTCCAATTCTGGGGAATGACATTAACTGCTGTGAGTGTTTTCCTAGTAGAGAGAGTAGTCAAACGAATAGAGAACGGAGCCTATGAAGGCTGGCTGCCACTGATATACCAATCTGCACCTGAATTTCTCAGCATTGCTTGCCATAAATTAGAGTTTGCCTACACATAACAACATAAACTATAATCCACTGCATGCGAATTAATATATTAAGACACCTCAAAATTTAGGAACATAGATGACATGCTGATCTACGTACTTGCTTTAGAGAGACTGCTCCAAGATCGCCATTTCCATCCTCATATTCAACAAAGAATGTGAACCAATAAGAATTGGAGCCTTCGTTAATTTGGAAGTGAATCTTTTGTCCTGAATACTCGCAAGGTGCTCTGTGGAACATAACAATAACAAGTGATTAATAAAACGATGCATTGTACTATAATCATCTTATATTCATAGTTTAAAAAACATGAATGTATCTGATACATCCAGAAGTAAATTTTATATATATAAATATATATTAATATATGGAGGTTGATCTCCACTGATCCCCAATCCCAGCATTATATATCATATTACGTATATAACGACGAAGAGGAGGTCTTATACACCATAGACTCGATGAGAAACCAGCTCCAAGAGTAAAGCATGCATTATATAATAGTAATTAGTGCACTTTTACCTAGTCTTCCAACCTGGAAGACAGGATATCTGAGTCGATCCATGACCGAAGATTGCCTAAAACATAAAGCTTACGGGTGCATTGGTGTAGATCAAATCTCCACTTAATAAAGTCTACTGGTGGGTCTTTATTTCAGGGTAGTCTTTTAACCTTGTCAAAGGGCCAACTTTACTTTTCAGATCTTGAAGTGAATTCCAAAGATGTTAAAGGGCTAATTTTACTTTTCAGATTTTGAACTTGTGAATTTCCAAAGAGATAACGTTTAAACCTAATTAAAATTCAAAGAGATAATATATATTTTTAAGTATTACACTCAATTAAAATTTTCGGTAAAATAGTTAAGTCCAAGTTAATTAGATTTCAGCTTGGATCCACCCAAATATAATAATATTTCAAATTTCTATTTCCACCCACCCAAATATATCATGGTTCTGAGTGTTCCAGATTCATTATTTTTCTTTTTTTTACATGTAATTAGAACCTGGAACTCCACTTATAACTATCTTGCTGTACAGCAGCTAAACATCAAACTGCTGACTGCTGCTTGAGATATAACTACCTATTACACAATACCATCGGATATCACATTGGATGCTTTTAAACATGAGAGAAAGAGAAGCCAAATTGCTTCACCGGGATTTCGTTTATATCTTAGTATTGGTGGGAAATAAATGATACTTCATACGTTTTGTGTGACATTCGTGAGTCAAAATTTTGCGTCAAATCTCAGACTTGCGCATCAAAATGTCTCTCAGACATACTCTCACACAAGTGTATGTGTATTGTCCAGCACAGATATCAAAATGTCTCTCAGACATACTCTATGTGTATTGTCCAGCACAGATTGATTTCAATGGTGGGGGTGGTTGATGTATGAATAACCAGCAGTTTACTTTATATCTTTCCAATCTTCCCTTACTTTATACACAGCGTTACACCTTACTTTATACACAGCGTTGCTGGGCTGTAGGTGGCAACAGAATTTGTTATTATTCTGATTCAAATCAAATCTCAAACATTGAGCTCACTCAATTTTCATTTGAATGATTTCTTGCCAGTAATTAGTTTTAACTTTTCCATTCATCCTGATTCAAATTTGTTATTATTCTGATTCAAATCAAATCTCAAACATTGAGCTCACTCAATTTTCATTTGAATGATTTCTTGCCAGTAATTAGTTTTAACTTTTCCATTCATCCTGATTCAAATCAACGTTAATTCCATATAATATTAGAGATAAATAGCATGTAAAAAGATAATAAACAATAAATACCGTCTGAACAAAAGAGAGACAACTCCAGCATTACGCATCTGTGAAGCTCTTAGGATCAGATGCCATATGGCCAAAGGCAGTACCACTGAGATCAAAGTGTGTTTCTCCATTAGACTATGGGCCACCAAGGCATTCGTCAGTAATCACCACAGTCACTGGCTTTACTGAACACAAAAGATTGTCAGTGCATTTTACCTACATATACAGACAAACAAATTTTAGAATCTAATCCCTGGCTAATGCAAATTTTGTTATTGTTTTCACCAAGGTCAAGATGGGGATATTCTATTATTCATTTTAATATACCTGATAGCAAGCTCCACAGCCTCCTCCTCCTTTGAACAGATCTGCACTCCCTGCTGATACTTTTGATCGGAAAGGTTTCAGTTTCACTTGGCTGCCATATCCGCATGCACCGCCTGTAATTACAAAGCAAAAAATAAATACCATTTTTTTTCAATCAAACGTCCAAGGACAACAGTCATATTACATATAAAAATAAGTTTAAAAAAATTACTATATTTGCCCTTACCATCGTTTCCATCTCCATGTGGATTGCCATACCATGTACTAGTGGCTTTCTTCCACTTTGTCTTTTGTATTGCTAATTTGTGTTTTTCAATCAGGACATCTAGAGCAACAGCAGCTTTAGAGCATAGCACTACACATGAAGTTCCAAACACAGCTACGAAATAAACTAAAGAAACTAGTGGCATAAGCTTAAGTTAAGACTAGTCGAAAGAAATCGGTTCGTCAGAAATTGAAGAGTAACCCCATTTTAGAGCAGAAAAGAACTGTAACGCACGCACCTTCGGTGCATGCAGGAGATCAAGTGTAACGCGCTAGTTGCTGCATGGTTTTCAAAGTGAGTGAGTGCAGAAGTTTTTGGCTGCCATATGAGATACGACAATATGAAGACACCGGGACAACACTGCTGCTGGAGAGCAGTCCACCCCTCTAACAAGTGGATTGGACGACAGGTGGAAGTGAGTTCAGCTGCATGTTGTATGCGTAACGCCACAGTAGGGTTGATGTCAGTTAATCTGCATGTTGTACGAGTAACGCCACACCCGATTACCAACAACAATAACACCGAGCAAAATTACAGCTTAAAGGTATCTGGCTCATTTAATTCTACCTCAAACTTTTCATTTTTCAATGCCAGTGCTTACGTTATCACGCCGCCGGGTCTTGGGGCACAGAGACCCAAGCTAACGTCACCTGCAAAGGACCAATAAAAATTAAGTTAAATCAATTTTTAAATAATTCAAAAAAAAAAATCAATGAAACTACATTAAAAACATTTGAAAACTAAAAAATTTAAATATGTATCTCCGATTAATGGACCTAACCGATTCATATATATTCCCTGTCGGGAACATAATAACGTTACATGTACTTTTGATGGCAAATTTTTCTTTATTACTCTTTTCCGTCGATGCATATTACCATAAGTTTGTTGGACGACTAACCCCAAAAAAACCATCTTGCCATGATACCTAATGCTGAGGCAGTTTTTTGTTTTTTTAATGTAAAAACAACTTTTTATTATAAGAAAAGTTGTATTGGAAAGTATAGTTTTAAGCTTATCATTGCAAAATCTCATCACTATTGATTTGTTCTATATAGCTTTAAAAAGGAGAAAACTGTTCTTAGACAAACCTACCAGCGAAAAGACTATACATACTAAAAAAATTCATCAAACAAAAAGTGACCAGCGTGAATCTATCACTTTCTTTTTAAATAGGAATAGAACTTATGTGAAGAAATTCATTGCATCTCGTTCACAAATACCAGCAACGAAGATAGAAAAAAGGATTATGCCATCCATATCACTCGGAACAATCTTGGATAGAACATCGGCTTCAACATTTAGTTTGCGATAAATATGATTGAAAGTTAAGTTATTGAACTCGTTCATCATCCTTCTAGTATCAATCAGCTAATGATTTAATTCCAGTGACATTACTTGGGCCTTTCCCAAGGCCCAATTAATAATCACTTGAGTCGATCTTTCAGACCCGATTATTTTGCGACAAAGAGGACACTCCAAAGACCAATTACTTATGCACGAGTGTTAGTGCCCCTTCCCACCTTTTATCCTTTTATCACAATATCATTATCCAATTTTATTACAAAACCTGCTCCACAAACTCCAATTGTGGCTGCTCCATCGAAAAAGACCATTGGATGATCATGCACAAAAGAAGGGAAAGAGTAATATCTTTGCCTTCTTAAGGATTTCTCTTTGCACCAATCAAAAACTGAAGAAAGGATCTTGACATATATTACCTCAGTTTTTTGAAGGGAATATGTAAATTATAAGGATGCATTTCTGGCCTTCCAAACCTCCCATAACACAAAAAACGGGAGATAACCATAACCGTTTTTTTCTATTGTGCCAAGCTTGTAAATTTTTCGCCACAGTAACCCTCTTCCATCTATGCTCAATCTTCAGTTAATTCATAAGCAATAACCACAGGTCTAGAAAATAAGCACAATCACCAAACATATGAGTAACTAAATCAATGTTCGAGAAACACAAAGGGCATCTTCCCGACCCCTTGTATCCCCTACCCTGCAGAGCCTCCCAAGTCAGGATTTTTTTGTTCAGACACAATCACATAAAGAGGTTGACTCTTAAAGGAACCTCTCCTTTCCACAACCATTTCAACCACCATTCGGACTCATCTAAAGAATGCAAAGTGATAATAGATCGATAAGCAAGCTTTGTTGTCACTTGGCCATCACTAGGGTTGAAAGACCAGACCAACTTGTCAATAGAATCAGAGAGAGTGATATTTCCTTGGTTCAAGGAGGAGATGTATCGATCCCATTCTTCACCAAGCCTACTTGTCAACCCCAAAATCATTGAGTCTACCCAATAATTTATACATGAGTCCCTCTGGATGTCCTTCAAAACAAATAGATTTTAACGGTTCAATTCAACAAACAAATCATGTGAAACTAATGATTTATCCCCCATCCCACATATCAGATCGATACCCAATTGGATGTCGATGCCCCTAACTACCTGCCAGCTCAGGTCATTTGAGATAATTGGGAATCTTTTTACCAAAATTTTCCATATGGTCGAGACACCAGTCTTTACTCCAGGTCGATCTCTTATCCAATAAATAGGTTCCAACCCTTTGAAGTATTTTGCTTTTATCAAATTTCCCCACATTCATTTTCCAAATAAGCATCTCCACATAGATTTAGCACACAGGGCAGAATTGAAATGATTTAGATGTTTAAAACCCCAACCTCCCAAATCACGAGGGAGAGATAATTTATCCCACACTACCAGGTGAAATTTCCCAGTCTCCAAGGTTCCCGACCATAGGAAATGGAAGAGTTTAGCTCTCATTCTTGATAAGATCGAGTCTGGGAGAGAGAATAATGACATCCAGTACACAGGAATCCCTTTTAAAACCAACTCGATCAAAACCATTATGCCACCCAATCATAGATATCAACAGGCCCAACAGTTAATTTTCTCGGAAACACACTTCAGCAACCATTCCCAATCTTTTCGCCCATAACCATTTGGCTTAATGACAAAGCCCAAATATTTAAAATCTTCCTCAATAATTCCAGAATTGAAGGGGAATAAATTTAACATAGAGTCTTTTAAGACCACGTCCATACAAGAGTATAAGAGAAATGACTTTTTTGGACTTACCTCTAGAACAGAAGCTTTACAGAAGGACAATAATAAAGATTGTAGAAGTTTCCATTCTTCCAACAAACCACCACCGATAATGAGCACATCACCGACAAACAGAATATGGGAAATAGACATCCCTCTTGCAACATTAAACCCTAAGAAAAGATTTTGATATCTTGCCTGGCTAATAAAAAGGCTAAGCCCTTCAATAGCCAAAATAAACAGGTAGGGTGAAAGCGGGAAACCTTTCCTTAAACCTCTGTAACCCTTAAAGGTTTCAGAAGCCACTCCATTGACAAGCACAACAAACTGAACCGATGAAACAACACTCATAATCCATTCAACCAAGTTAGGGGATACACCGATTTGCACCAGAATTAATCTAAGGTAGGCCCCAATCCATATGGTCATAGGACTTCATAAGATCCAATTTTAGAAAGCAAGATGCCCTTTTACAAGCTTTGGGAGAATGTAAACATTCCTAAACCACCCCTACCGCATCGGTGATTTGTCTATCCAACAAGAAAGCAAATCGTTCAACTAATATAAACTTTCCCAAAAACAGCTTCAACCTTTCAACGATAATTTTATAAATTAGTTTGTAAAGCAAATTACATAATGATATTGGCCAAAAGTCATTGAAAGACTCTGGGAGCTCCTTCTTTGGGATGAGAGTGAGGAACGTATAATTCAGAGTCTCACTGATTTTCCTTAGAGACCTAGTCTCTTCCATCGCCTCGGTGATCTCCTGTCTAAAAAGATCAAAAAAATGTCTGCAGAAACTCGATAGTCCAACCATCAGGTCTGGGGCTCTTGTCCTACCCAAACAAATCCAATGTATGTTTAACCTCAACACAGTTCATCGGTTTATCAATAGCAAGGCAGTCTTCTTAAGTTAAAAAAGGGGGAAATTCCGAAGAGTAGACAACTATTCTAAGATGTTTAAACTACGGGGTTGAGTGAACATCGACTTGAAATGAACAGCAACAACCTTTCAAATAGAAGATTGTTTAGTGCAAACTTCACCTTCATCAGAATTAATTTCCCAAACTATATTTGTTAACCTTCTCTGTTTGGCAAATCTATGGAAGAACTTCAAATTATTGTCCCCCGACTTTAACCATATCGCTATGCTTTTCTAACGCATAGTCTCTTCTTTTTGTTTAAGCATAAAACCATGATTTGTTTCCAACTCACGAAGTCTCTTTTTCCTATCAAAAGAGAAGAAAAGCTCGACCACCACAACGGTAAGGGACTGAATTTCAACATCAATTTCTTCTAGTTTCTTACGATCTTTGGCCTTTTTTAAATTTTCCTACCTTTGGACTTCAAACTTCATTTTTTTCAATGTTTCAGTCAAGCCATACATAATTGAGGAATAGTGGAGACCTGACGAAGATAACCATTTTTCTCTAACAAGATCACATAATTTTTCGTCCTCAAGCCAAATCGTATTAAATTTGAAAGGGTATTTAACCTTGATCCTATCAAGATTGATTTGCAACAGAACTGCCTTATGATCGGAAAAACCCAAGGAATGAGACTAAGTTCTGTATTTTCCAAAAGCATCACAAAGATCCTTAACGATGAGGAATCTATCCAAACGCTTATCGATCCTCGCAGTACCACATCTCCTGTTAGACCAAGTGGGGAAGACCACATTCGGCACTATATGGATCAGATGCTTCTCTTCCAATTTAGCCTTGAAAAATCCATCAATATGATCATCAATAATTCCAGCCCCCCAGACTTCGTCCTGAGATAATGTAAGTGTTATAGCTGATTCTACCACACATGGTTGATCACACTTTTATGGCCTTCCCTGTCCCTCTACAGACTCTTTGGACCCCATGGACCAATATTATACCTTTGATGTTTTCAAGATCATCCCTAAAAACACCTATTATATGATGTATGTGAATTTTAATCCCTTTCTCGCGTATATGCGCAGATATTACCTTTAAACCCGCATAGAACGGGATGTGTGCATAAGTCCAAATACTTTTAGAGTTTTCCTTGATGTGGATCTGAGTCACTTGTCTCTTGGCCTTCCATATGCCTCAAGATCGCTCGGATTTGACCTTCCATTACCCCATTGAAGCACTATATAAGGAACCCCTTGGATACATTGAAGAGGAGGAATTGAAGAGAAAGGAAACTATAGTCCATTGTTGTCGTAGCTTGCTTGTACTTGAGTCTGCATCGCTTTGTCCCTTGGAGCAGTTTGTGTTCTTCCCAAGCTTGCCTTTTCTTGTGAGCTTGCTATCGAGAGATGGAGGATTGAGGTGGTGGGGGCCCAAGTGGAGGACTCAGTTTCTCTGGTTTGCAGATGTGCCGACAGAGGTTGTCACTTATGTAATCTCTGATTTTATTAATAGAAATATATTTTCCTTTCCAATGATGTGCATTTAAATTAATATTGAATCCATGGATGCATTTAATTGGATGTGTTTCATTGCTTATGCATTATTGATTATACATGCTAGAGTAGGCCTAACACTATATTGTATAGCATGCTTGCCTTATTTACTGTTGTTGAGAGTGAAATGCTAACCCAAGCAGGATTGGAAAAATCTCAACGGGGATCTACTTCAACCATCCGGAATAAGGTATGATTCGAGATCGTTTAGTGTTAGATGTTGTCTTTCTCTTGCATATTGGGAAGGGATTGATTTCTGTGGTTTCTCTGTCTATTGTGGTACACCCCAATCCATAGAAATTTTTCTCCGTAATATAATTGGCAACCATACTAGGGATGTTCCTTGTTTTTCTTTGGGGTTTGGGGGCACAATGTGCTTGATATTATTGACTTGCTCTCTGTTTCTCCTCGTTTTCGTGTCACATTTTATAGTATGTTCATCCATTGACACTCCCCTTTATTGGTTTGACCCTTAGCCTACTTTTTACCACTGTCTTCTCTGTACACACAGGTTTTTGGCCAAAAGTCACGTACATACACAGATTTTTGGCCAAAAACGCGTATACATGCAGGTTTTTGGCCAAAATCCACGTATACATGCATCTTTTTGGCCAAAAGTTGTGTACATACGCAGTTGTTCTTTAAACAGTCATGTACATCCTCCCTTTTGGTTGAGTTTGATGTTGTGGGAAGTTGTTGGGTAGGTTGTGAGTGTGGTTGGGTCTTTTTGGGTTCTGATGCTGTCTGTTGGATGCTTCTTTTGTGACCAGAGACCGCTTTTTCATTGATCTTTCTTTGAAAGTAGTTTTAGTCATTTATGCTTTTTGTTTTGCGATTAGTGCGCTACTCTTTTTTTCTTGGTGTCTTGCTAAGCTTGTGTTTTATGCTAGCCGCAGAGACTGAGAGTTTTAGATGACTTTTATTGCATTTTTCATTCTTTTATATTGAAAAATACAACATAGTTTCACTCTTAGTTGCATCTTACATATCGATTTGAGGAGGTACTTCCATTGGATTGCTTGGATGAGAGTTGTAATTTAGGCTTTCATATAGAAAGGATTGCATTGACATCGAAGGAATGATTTTTTATGCATCTCATGTAGTGGCATACCCTGTTTTTCATTTGACAAAGATTGCACTTAGTATTGTTTGTTATGGTGTGCATATTTATTTCACTGCTGAGTCATAGTACCATTGGTTGCACGTTCATTTCCCTTTGAGTAATCACAGCCATTAAAATCAACGCATAGTTTAAAATGAACTACACATTTTTCTTTTATAGGGTTCACAAACAAGATTAGGATTTAGAATCTTGGAATAGTTCATTGTGAGTCAATTCTTCAAGACTACTAAACATAAACAATTAGGTGTCTATCCGGGTGAGAGAATGAAACCCTTGGTATAATTAGTGTTTCTTACGATCCTCCTCTTACACGGGATTTAAGCACGAGGGAGTGCCCGCGATTGTGATTGGGATGACCCTTGGTCACTTTCTGTGAGCACCAGAGATATTTCCAGGATTGTATTCGTATCTGGGGGATCTTTCGAGAGTTTTAGGATTTGCTACCCTGCCCATACAGTCGATCCCGCCTGCGACTATCCGCCTAAGCATTGGTTATATTGGGGTGACCTTAGTTTCCTTACCTATGTATCGCAGGGGGTACTTGCAGAGGTTATTCGGTAGGTGTCCCAGCCAGGTATGGGTCGGATGGCACAGTTGCTATATGCGTTGAAGCTGAGGGCCACTATAATTGGTTACGTACCTCCACTTGTAGTGTATGGGAGTTTCGAGCCTCTCCTAGGTGAGACATACCTGCTACATTCGGGAGCTCACATATCCTCCCCTTGGTTTGCTTATATTTTGGCTGTAGATTTTCTTAGGAGTGTGCTCTTTGTGCACTAGTTGGCCTTCGGGACTACGGTCACTTGAGTATATTTATGCTCTCTTGAGTTTGGGTCCTTTTATTTTTGGCATGCCTGGTATCCTATCACCTATCCTTGGTCCTAGTAAGTACCCTGGTGTCGAACTTGGGGGCATCACAGCCCCTTACCGTGCTCATATATTTGGGAGTTGTCACATTCCACCCTCTACTCCATTTGTGGAGGATGTTGGCTCCCTTCTCTCGGTCTTTACAACAATGGTCACCCTCACGGGGGTGGTAGTGGATGCATGAACATTGGGTCTACACCTTAAATTAATTTTTATGTCCCATCGTTCACCGCATTGTTTCCTTTGGGTGCAGTTGTCATGATCATTCCTCCCTATATCCTATAGTTTGTATTCTTTATTAACTATTTTGGGTTGTTTTGGACTAATATGGTTGTCATGTAGGGTTCAGTTTTTGTACACTCTCTCTGAGGTTTTGAGCCATTCATTCCTATCACAGGTATTATGTTTGAACTAGCATATAGGTTAGGATATCACATATGCTTGCACTTATGCATTGCCTTATGACCGTTGCATCTTAACCTTAGGTACGAACCCATTCCATGGTATCACAGAACCTTCATGCTACTATTAGAAGTGGTAGTATGTGAATGTTATAGCTTTCCTATACATGGGTGTCCTAGTTAGCTCCCTTTTTCATTTGGTACCCATGCTGTGAGTCCTCTCTTAGGTACGGGATTCCCTTTTAGTCCCACCATGTCCTTGAGCAAGAGCTTCATACTCCTCTTGAACTTTATGCTGGCCATTTCCCCGGGACTCCCTTGTATATGCCAAGTTGTAATTGCATTATCATGAGTTTTTCTTGCCTTATTGAGCCTTATGTCGGCTTCCCTGACTTTGATTATCAGCCATATAGACCAAGCTTATCTCATGTCTATCCAAGCAGAGCCTTTTTATATCCTTTGCATCTGATTCCCCATTTTTTACCGGGAGGGGACTTTCCCCCAAGTGTCGTTATCCTGCACATGTTTCCTTGCATTGAGCATAGGTATGTTCCGCTGCTTGGAACTAGTTTGTTTTCCCCTTGACACTCGTCTCCTCCTAGATTTGTACCTATAAAGCACTTTTATTCTTTTTCAAGCTTTTCAAAATATCTGAAAAAGTTCAAAAAAATCAAAAAACCAAAAATCCGGATAGGAAAAGATGTTATCTTTGGCAGCATTCGAGTCGTGTCGCCTTCAAACAGAGCACTGTATATCACATCCATTGGTTGGTTAATAGTTTGAATTTAGGAGCTGTACTCATTTATCTGAATTTATCTCCATCGACTGGTTAAGCTTCTTGTCCCTATGGAGCCTCTGTTGATGCCTCCTGTGTCGCAGAGATGTCCTAGTTTTGTATATTGAGTCTATGCTGCCTACATTCAGTCACCATTCACCTTTATGCTCTTGTTCTAAGGAAGTTGAAACCTGAGTCGACCATTCCTCAGTTGTCTTGACTTTGCATGTCGACCATTCCTGGTACTATTACTGGTTCATGCACATCTTGTTCGAGTCCTTCCACATTATACATCGTTGTTGAGTACCCCGTGTTGATTGATGGGGGATTCCTTAATGCCCTCCTTCCAGCGGATTCCATCCCATCAACTTCAGATCATTTATTCTGGGATAGGAGTCTAGAGCCATTTGAGTTCTTTGAGACTTACAGTCATTAGTGGTAGGTTCTCTCACCATCAACAGTTTTTGGAATACATCAATTTCCCCTGATCGATGGATTCTTTCAAGTGTTTGACCTCAACACATCTATTCGCACTTGTTATATTGCACTCTATTACCTTGATTCCCATTTTCATTATTAGTGGGTGATCTTGCATTTGTTAACGATATACATCATTGACCAATAATCAGACGATGGACTACTATGTTCGACCTCGACACCTCTATTCACATAGTAGGACATGTAATCATAGCGGTTTGTGTAGAAGAATTTCTAGATTGGTGGCATTCCACATATGCTACCTCCTTGATCGTGCTAGTGTTCATGAGATTTCAGCTCTCGTGACTTGATTCCAGTGTATGTCAAATACAGCCATTATGGAGATATTGATCCATTGTATATCTTCAGCTTCTATGGAGATCTTGATCCTTTGTATATCTTCATCATGGAGATTCTGATCTATTATATATTGTATGTGGCGATGACCACACATGTCACATTTTGTATATCATGCCTATTCATGGCCATTGTACTCTTATGTATCTGGGACTGCTATATGTATTTGCGGTCATATGCAAAGATTGATCATTGTACTATATTGATGGATGGCTACTTCTTACACCTATTTATTCATCACTCCACTTCTGGGATGGATATATAATGTATTTCGGCCATCATGTTACCCCTCTGAGCTCACACATTAGGGGGCATCTCTTACAGCTGATTTTACCACATATGGTTGATCACACTTTTATGGAATTCCCTGTCCCTCTGCAGACTCTTTGGACCCCATGGACCAATATTGTACCTTTGATGTTTTCAAGGTCATCCCTAAAAACACCTATTATTTGTTGTACGCGACTTTTAATCCCTTTCTCGTGTATATACGCAGATATTACCCTTAAACCCGCTTATATCGAGATGTGTGCATAAGTCCAAATACTTTTGGAGTTTTCCTTTATGTGGATCTGAGTCACTTTTCTCTTGGCCTTCCATATGCCTCGAGATCGCTAGGATTTGACCTTCCATTACCCCATTGAAGCACTATATAAGGAACCTCTCAGATACATTGAAGAGGAGGAATTGAAGAGCAAGGAAACTATAGTCCATTGTTGTCATAGCTTGCTTGTACTTGAGTCTGCATCCCTTTGTCCCTTGGAGCACTTTGTGTTCTTCCCAAGCTTGCCTTTTCTTATGAGCTTGCTATCAAGAGATGGAGGATTGAGGTGGTGGAGGCCTAGGTGGAGGACCCAGTTTCTCCGGTTCACAGACGTGCTGACAGAGGTTGTCACTTATGTAATCTTTGATTTTATTAATAGAAATATCTTTTCCTTTCCAATCATGTGCATTTAAATGAATATTGAATCCATGGATGCGTTTAATTGCTTATGCATTATTGATTATATATGCTAGAGTAGGCCTAACACTATATTGTATAGCATGCTTGCCTTGTTTACTGTTGTTGAGAGTGAATTGTTAACGCAAGCGGGATTGGAAAAAGCTCAACGAGGATCTACTTCAACCGTCTAGAATAAGGTATAATTCGATATCCTTTAGTGTTAGATGTTTTATTTCTTTTGCATATTCAAAAGGGATTGATTTCTACGGTTTCTCTGTCTATTGTGGTACACCCCAAACCATAGGAAGTTTTCTCTGATCTTCTGCTATCATCCATGGATTCAATATTCATTTAAATGTACATCATTGGACAGGAAAATATATTTCTATTAATAAAATCAGATATTACATAAGTGACAACCTCTGTCAGCACGTCTGCGAACCGAAGAAACTGAGTCCTCCACCTGGGCCTCCACCACCTCAATCCTCCACTTCTCGATAGCAAGCTCACAAGCAAAGGAAAGCTTGGGAAGAACACAAAGTGCTCCAAGGGACAAAGGGATACAGACTCAAGTACAAGCAAGCTACGACAACAATGGACTATAGTTTCCTTTCTCTTCAATTTCTCCTCTTCAATGTATCCAAGGGGTTCCTTATATAGTGCTTCAATGGGGTAATGGAAGATCAAATCTGAGCAATCTCAAGGAATATGGAAGGCCAAGAGACAAGTGACTCAGATCCACATCAACGAAAACTCCAAAAGTATTTGGACTTATGCACACATCCTGATGTATGCAGGTTTAAGGGTAATATCCACGTATATACACGAGAAAGGGATTAAAAGTTGCGTACAACAAATAATAAGTGTTTTTAGGGATGATCTTGAAAACATCAAAGGTACAATATTGGTCCATGGGGTCCAAAGAGTCTACGGAGGGACAGGGAAGTCCATAAAAGTGTGATCAACCATGTGTGGTAATATCAGCTGTAAAAGTAAGATTAAAATCCCCAGCCACTATAAGATATCTATCATCCATGATTCCTGAATGGAAGATACTTTACCAATACTCCAATCTTCTGATATATGGAGCATAAACATTAAGAATCCTGATAACCTTCGAAAAACCAAGTAGGCCACCTTCCACCATAATTCTATCATTGGACAAAAAAGCTTTGAAATTTTCCACCTAGGGTTCCATGCCACCAACGTACCCCCCCGAAATTCCACAAGAATCCCAAGTTGTAACATGCCAAGACGGTTTCAGTTTCCGGAAGAAATCGCATGCAAAGACCCCATCTGTCATTGTCTCTTGAAGCAATAAAACACACGGCTTAGTCCTATCTAAAAAACACTTTAAGGAAGCTCTTTTCGGTTTGTTGCCTAACCCACAGACATTAAAGGAAACAAGGATCATTTAGGCACATAGGGGGGTATTGAATCTCTAAGAGCACGTTCAGAAACAATGGAAGAGTAACCCACAACCTTAGGAAGGCCTTTGTCAAAAAGAGAAGAAATTCTAGGGTTTAGACAAACATAATCAACTTCCTCTTCCTTGACAGAAGAGGATACTTTGGGAAAATCCTTTTCCCATTTCTTTGGCTTTTGCATAAAAACGTTAGGTCTCCTAATTGAATAAATGTCAACATTGTCAAGATCAACAAAGTAGTGCACAAACATTTGCACAGGTTTTAGACCAAAAGAAACCTTTTGAATGGGGACGGAGTCATCTTGAACATGAGAAGTAGAAATTTGGAATAGTGGAGTTTCGGGTGAAACCCTGGACAAAGGAGGAAAATCCTTGGTGTTGAACAATGAACCCCCCACTTAAGGACCAACACCGAGGGAAGACAGATTAACAGGGCCTAAAAAAACATCACCCTCGCAATCGCCCTCTTCCTCGGGAGGGACTTGAGAAGGGAAACCCTTAAGACTCTTAAGAACCTTCCCCACTTCAGCCTCACCAAGAAAACCCTCTATCGAAAGATGGATAAAAATCTCATCGACAAACAAAAATTTAATTAAAAGAGAGATAGAACTTGCAAAATTACCAACGAAATTTGCAGTCGATGAACGATCCATAGGCATGGGGAAACTGATACCATCAACCAACTCCAATCCAAACTCCTTAAGCTTCGGACTACCGACATCCTCAAGGGATAAAGAGTGACAAGAAGCCCTTGAATGTCCAATACCCCGACATTGGAAACAATGAAATGACACGCACCAATAATCTAGCTTCTGCAAGAATGAACCTCCTTCCCAAACCACCTCCAATTCCTCTGGGAGCCCAAGTTCCATTTCCATCTCAACCAGAATGTGGGGAGCAATGCGTTATGAACCCAAAAGGTGCGTGTCTTCTATATGAATGAAATTTCCAATAGAATTTGCAACCGCATGGAATCCTTTTAGGTTCCAATAGAACAATGGAAACCACGGAAAAACCACCCATAAGTGGTGTTTCACAAGAACAACAGTCTTGGGGTCGAAGTTCATCGACCATCACGACAATACCAGAGAACCTTTACCCCTCACTCAAAAACTCTCCTCCATCGCGTGTCTATCTTCCTCTGAAAGGAAGTGGAAAACATAATAGCCATTCACCAAGGCCAAAACCCTAGGATTTTTTTTGATATACGGTTTCCATAGTTCGTAAATCCACTCCAATAGCTCCACCTTGGTAATCCTTACAAATTCCATCTTACCAACTAGAGACCACATAGAAAGGGTCGGCACTAAGTCCATGGTGACATCCCTACTAAGGATGCATAAGGGTTTTCCCTTCTGTACTTTTTTCAACTTTGGTTGTCTCACACTCTATTAACACGGGTTTTGTCCCATGTGATTTGAAACAGTTTTAAGGGAAAAACATTATTAAAGGTGTTTGGAGCAAAAGGAAAATGAACTTTTACAAATGGAAAATTTTGACAAAAATATTGGCATATAGCCGCTCATCACCAAGAGAATCCACACATGGACCTGCCACATCAACAAACAAACCAAGTCAGCTATCAAAGTCCAAGCACCAAGCTCTCCAAGACTGATACACACATTGTTCCTTGGTATAGTTTGAAATGATTGGTGTTTATAAACAGTTTACAGGTAAGTGTTCCCTTGCATGTGGCATAATTCCCTCATCAAAAGGAAGCAAAATATAAAAGCGTGAGAATTCTTTGCATCAACGCATATTGGTGGAGAGAATATAATTAGTTATATGTGGAGATTAATTAAAGTAAAATTTCTGAAATAAATAAATTGAAGAAATTAACACTAAATAATATTTCCATTTCCGAAGACGGAGCAATTGGTAATGTCATTAGTTGAAGATACAAAGAAATGGATTCCGGTTGAAAGGGAAATAATTAAAGCTCCTGCAAACTAAACATTGATCAACGATCCAGATTAGAGCACATTTCATCCGACAGCTCAAATAAATTTCGCATTATGAAGATGCACGAGATAATGAACTTTTTCAATTTGTGAAATCATTTAAAATCCCGCATATTTCAATGGCCACGATATGGCTAGGAAAGGATGAACGGCATGAATGTATTTCGCATTGTCAACTAGCAAGGAGAAATGAAGTTTTACAATTCATGAAATTTTAAATGGTGAGCAGCTTAAGCCACATGTTGAATTGGAAAAGCAAATTGATGGTTGTAAATATTTCTGCTGGATGAAAATGCTATTTAGTTAATGGTTCAATATTGGACAAAATGAGCAAATAAAAACATGTGTTTTTATCCCATTCTTTGAGAACGAGATCAATGATCCTAAATGTTTTTGTTCAGAGAAAATGAAGAGTGTTTAGAGTTCAAATGTTTCTACACTTTGTTTGAGTCTGGTGATGACAATTTTTAGATAGCATATTTATCATAAAGAGAATTTACAGGCGTTTTTTGAAGCGACCGGCAAATTTTTCCCTATAAATGGATGTTTTGGTGATTATTTTAAATCAATTGTTCCCACTGAACCAAGATGATTTTCTGAAACCGAGAAAGGTGTTTCTTCATAAAACACCTATATACAATAACCTCTCTCATTTTTTACCCAGGTGCTATGGATTGAGATAATCGAAATAATCTTCCAAGAGCAAATTTCCATATTTTTAAAGGATTGTTTTAGTCAGTTATTTCAATCAATGTTTTTCAGAAAACCCGAAAGAATTTTCAAAAATTGAATGAGATTTATCTTAAGAATGGAATCATGTTCAATAACCTCCTTCATTTTTTACAAAGGTCCTATGGGTTAGGAGAAACAAAGTGATTTTTATAGGCTATGTTTTAGGTTTTCCAAAGGACTGTTTCAGACATCAAATTCAAAGAATTGTTTCAGCCAAATGGAGTTGAATTTTGGGAAACTAAGAGAGGTTTTTCTTCATAACAAGCCTATATACAAAAACCTCCTTCAGTTGTTATACAGATATCACAGGTTGGGAGAATTTAAAATATCTTCACGGGGTATTTTTCCAGAAATTTAAAGGTTTATTGTCTAAGTCATCAGTTTCAAAATCAGATCCTGAGGAGCTAGAGTTGAATCAGAGGAAAATAAGACATGGGTTTTGTTGGGGACATGGCCAATTACAAAAAGATATTTCATTTTTTGCACATATATCACCATCTGGGATATGCAGGAGGGGCTTAAATCATGTTTTTCTAGTAGTCCACATTTTATTTTTGTCTTATGTGAATCGTGGTGTGTAGGCCACATCTGTAGTTTGTTAGAAGATGTTCTCCAGTTTGTAACAAATTTTGATTCCTAAATGTCGGTTTAGGAATTCCAAAATACTATAAATTTACCTCCTTAAGAAGGAGAAAGGGTTGAAACCAATGTAATTTTGCTATGTATGCTTTCAAGAGAATTTTAGTAAAATTGCAGAGCCAAGGTTGGCGTTTCATACAGGGATTCATGTGTCATTTGTATTTGCAGTCTGTTGCTTCCTTTATTATGTGAATGTTTTTCCAGTTTATCTCTCCCATTTTTTTTTCTTTCATATTTGAACGTAGTGTATAACAGTTTGGAATTCATACTTGCTATGCTCCGTCTGTTGTTTCAGATATTCACCAAAGTTTTCTTCTAAAGTTAATATAGAATTCATTTTTCAATGCTCTGTGTTGATGGTTTTTTCATGTTCTTCTTTTCCACCAGACAATTATAAATTGACTATGATCGAGTGGCTATCTTGCCCCTGTGTTGAAATCTCTTGCATAAGTTTTGTTTATTTCTGTTACATATCTTGACTCCATCGCCCAATGGTTATGTGTTTTGTTTCAACCAATTTTACAAACAATTTATAGTTTCACTTGTATATATCTGGCATTTTTCACATTTGGTGAGAGATCCCTCTTGGAAGAGCAGAAGGCCAGTTCTCTCTTCGAAAGTGGTTCTGCTGTAACCTGGGAGCGAGCCTTCCGCAACCTTTGACTCAATTCCAGTGCTAACAAACTGGCGTCGTTGCTGGGCACGAGATTGAATATTATCCCTAGGAAGAACGACAAAGATTCAAAGGATAAAGTCTTTATGTGGGCAAACAGAGATTCTTACATGTGAAAAAGGTTGTATCATTATCCCTGGTGACTCCACTGAAAGATTCTGGAAGGTGACTCCACTGGGAAGACTGGTGGTCAGAAAGACAGAGAAGGGGAGAGGTCTCAAACCTCCCCTGGATTCAAACGAAATATTTAGATCTGACTGTTGATGGTGAGCAGTGGTCAGACATCAAGAAGGTCATGTCTCTTTTCACCTGGCGACTCCATCTGCGAAGGATCCATTCTTCATAATGTTCTATGGCAACTCCACTATCAAACGGAGTTGCAAAGGTTTGAGGAGCTGATTCAGTTTCTCCACCATCAAGATGACTTCTTGGGCTGCAAGGTATGTTCCTATGAATCTTGCTGCAATTCCTGGTTATCCCAATAAAATACCTCTAGTAAATTGGCAAACATATCTTCCAAGATTCAATGATGAAAAGGGTGATGATGCTGCCATTCATTTATTTAGATTTCATAAGCATATACATAAGCTGGGAGTGGGATGGCATGAAGATTCTTTAACAAAACTGTTCATGTTTAGTTTAGAAGGATATGCAAGGTCTTGGTATGAGGGATTGCCAGCAGGGAATTTATCCTCCCTTAAAGACTTTCATACAATATTTCATGAACATTTCAAAAGGAATTATCCTTCTTTGTTGTTACTTCAAGATTGTTGCACACATGATAGAGAGTTCATTGAAAATGTGAAAGATGAGTGTGGTGATTATCAGTATTTGGATGAAGAGGTTTTAGAGGTCTTACATGAATATTCAGCTCAAAAAGAAAGACAAACCAATGGCCATGATATTCAAGAAATTTTCCAGCATTTAGTATTGTCTTCCTTGACTGAAGTTGACATAGACCAAAGCTCATATTCAACCAGTTATATCTCTCTTCCTGAAATTGATGATGATTTGCAGCGTTCTTGTCGTTCTATGTGTGACCAAGAGAGAGGTTGGGATTGTCACTCAAATCCTTCCTCATATTATTCAACTTATGAACTTTTGTTACAAGAAGAGGCCTCCCCTTCCCAATCAGAAAATTTATTTTCGCAACAGCAATCTCTTGAAAGTTACAATGCTTGTGTGATTGATTACACAGAAGATGATAATTCTAGAAAATCTCAATCTTGTAGTCCCTCCACATGTTCATTTTCTGAAAATGCAAGTAAAGAGAAATCATATTTTGAAATAGTGGTTGAAGGAAGACCTCTGCATGTTGATCAAATTCATATTTCACCTAAATATTTACATGACTATATGAAGATCTCGTTTCTTGAGGAAGATGATCAGCCGAGTGATTTGAAGGGAGATGGGTGTACTGATTTGTTTTCTGAAGAATGCAATCAGCCTGCCACAATTTCTCTTAGTGAAGAAATTTTCATTGCAATCCAAGATCAAAAGTTTGAAAACAGAGTGGAAACTAAACATGTTGAAAGTGATTGTTTTCCGTTGTGTTTTCCTTAATTTGACTAGTTAAAAAAGAGACTTAAGTTTTCGATCAAAAACAGAAATTTGATATTGTGGATGAATGTATAAATTTCCTTGGAATGGATGATGAGCAAGAAGGGCAGTTATGCAATCAATCCCAGCCTTTAGAAAAACCAGCAGTATGCAATGAAGATTTGAATAACGAAGAAGAAGATGGGGGTTCTCAAATGGACGTTTCTTTTTGTTTTTCAAATTCAGAAAATTCTTATCAAGAAGAAATCTATTTGCTCGATCCTATTGAAGAAATGAATGATGTTTCTGCTGAAGCATATAAAGAATATGAAGTTTTAAAATCAGAAATTTTAGATGAAGTTGTGGATGTCTCCCCTGGAAATTTCCACGTGTTTTCCTTGCATGGTTCTTTTGAAGATCAGTTTGACAACGTGCAAGGGAATTTACATTTGGGACAGCCTTCTCATGGTAAGCAAATGACAGAATTTTTTGAAGGCTGTCATGTTTTTTATGATCCAGTGGCAGAGTACATGGAGAATCTTAGCAGTTGTAATGGCTGGTTATATCTCTACTGTAAAGATCAATTTATTTATTATAACTTTGTGCCATTAGGTCCTTCAGTTCTGTTTTTTATCAAGCGTGAAGAAAAAGTTGCTTTATGGGATCATTTGCTTGAGTGGCTTCATTGGAAGTCAAAAGTTACTTGATTGAACATTGATGCTTAGTAAGTAGGGTAGTTAAGTAGAGATGAATAAGCTCGACATGGCGAGCATTCGATTCAGCAGCTTTCAGTTCGTTTTCAGTTTCAGTTTTTAAGTTCAAGTTTGCAGTTACAGTTGTCTTCAGTTTTCAGAATGTGGGCAGGTGACAGGTTACAGGTTGAAAGAGTGAGATATTTTTTGCATAATGGTTTCAATTGATGGTTCAGTTCAGAACAGGTAGAGGATTTCAGAAAAAATTGGGAGCCACCCAATGGATTCGGCACCTAGTCTACGGGGTTCTTTGTTACCTCGCAAGGAGGATAACATCCCTCATGGAGCCGGTTGTTAACACAGGTTTTGTCCCATGTGATTTGAAACAGCTTTAAGGGAAAAACATTCTAAAGGTGTTTGGAGCAAAAAGAAAATGAACTTTTACAAATGGAAATTTTTGACAAAAATATTGGCATATAGCCGCTCATCACCAAGAGCATCCACACATGGACCTGCCACATCAACAAACAATCCAATTCAGCTATCAAAGTCCAAGCACCAAGCTCTCCAAGACTGATACACACATTGTTCCTTGATATAGTTTGAAATGATTGGTGTTTATAAACATTTTACAGGTAAGTGTTCCCTTGCATGTGGGATAATTCCCTCATCAAAAGGAAGTAAAATATAAAAGCGTGAGAATTCTTTGCATCAACGCATATTGGTGGAGAGAATATAATTAGTTATATGTGGAGATTAATTAAAGTAAAATTTCTGCAATAAATAAATTGAAGAAATTAACACAATAATATTTTCATTTCCGGAGACGGAGCAATTCGTAATGTCATTAGTTGAAGATACAAAGAAATGGATTCCGGTTGAAAGGGAAATAATTAAAGCTCCTGCAAACTGAACATTGATCAATGATCCAGATTAGAGCACATTTCATCCGACGGCTCAAATAAATTTCGCTTTATGAAGATGCACGAGATAATGAACTTTTTCAATTTGCGAAATCATTTAAAATCCCGCATATTTCAATGGCCACGATATGGCTAGGAAAGGATGAACGACGTGAATGTATTTCGCATTGTCAACTAGCAAGGAGAAATGAAGTTTTACAATTTGTGAAATTTTAAATGGTGGGCAGCTTAGGGCACGTGTTGAATTGGAAAATCAAGTTGTAAAGTTTTCTGCTAGATGGAAATGCTATTTAGTTAATAGTTCAATATTGGACGGAATGAGCAAATAAAAACATGTGTTTTTATCCCATTCTTTGAGAACGAGATCAATGATCCTAAATGTTTCCATTCAGAGAAAATGAAGAGTGTTTAGAGTTCAAATAGTTCTACACTTTGTTTGAATCTGGTGATGACAATTTTCAGATAGCATATTTATCATAAAGAGCATTTACAGGCGTTTTTTGAAGCGACCGGCAAATTTTTCCCTATAAATGGTTGTTTTGATCATTATTTTAAATCAATTGTTCCCGCCGAACCAAGACGATTTTTAAGAAATTGAGAAAGGTTTTTCTTCATAACACACCTATATACAATAAAATCTCTCATTTTTTACCCAGGTGCTGTGGATTGAGAGAATCAAAGTCATCTTCACAGAGCAAATTTCCATATTTTAAAAGGATTGTTTTAGTTAGTTATTTCAATCAATTGTTTCCAGAAAACCTGAAATAATTTTCAAAAATTGAATGAGGTTTCTCTTAAGAACAGGATCATGTTCAATAACCTGCTTCAATTTTTACACAGGTCCTATGGGTTAGGAGAAACAAAGTGATTTTTACAAGCTATGTTTTAGGTTTTCCGAAGGACTGTTTCAGACATCAAATTCAAAGAATTGTTTCAGCCAAATGGAGTTGAATTCAGGAAATAGAGAGAGGTTGTTCTTCATAACAAGCGTATACACAAAAACCTCATTCAGTTTTTATACGGATATCACAAGTTGGGAGAATTTAAAATATCTTCATGGGGTATTTTTCCAGAAATTTACAGGTTTACTGTCTGAGTCATCAGTTTCAAAATCAGATCCTGAGCAGCTAGAGCTGAATCAAAGGAAAAGAAGACAAGGTTTTGTTGGGGACATGGCCAATTACAAAAACCTCTTTCATTTTTTTCACAGCTATCACCATCTTGGATATGCAAGAGGGGATTTAAGCCTGTTTTTTCTAGTAGTCTGCATTTTATTTTTGTCTTATGTGAATCGTGGTGTGTAGGACATGTCCATAGTTTGTTAGAAGATGTTCTCCATATTGTAACAAATTTTGATTCCTAAATGTTGGTTTAGGAATTCCAAAATATTATAAATTTATCTCCTGAAGAAGGAGAAAGTGTTGAAACCAATGTAATTTTGTTGTGTATGCTTTCAAGAGAATTTTAGTAAAATTTCAGAGCCGAGGTCAGCGTTTCATATGAGGATTCATGTTTCATTCGTATTTGCGGTCCATTGCTTCCTTTCTTATGTGAATTTTTTTCCAGTTTATCTCTCCCATTTTGTTTTCTTTCATATCTGAACGTAGTGTATAACAGTTTGGAATTCATACTTGCTATGCTCCGTTTGTTGTTTCATATATTCACCAAAATTTTCTTCTAAAGTTAATACAGAATTCATTTTTCAATGCTCTGTGTTGATGGTCTGTTCATGTTCTTCTTTTCCACCAGACAATTATAAATCGACTGTGATCGAGTGGCTATCTTGCCCTTGTGTTGAAATCGCTTGCATAAGTTCTGTTTATTTCTGTTACATATATTGACTCCATCGCCCAATGGTTCTATGTTTTTTTTCAACCAATTTTACAAACAATTTATAGTTTCACTTGTATATATCTGGCATTGTTAACATTTGGTGAGAGATCCCTCTCGGAAGAGCAGAAGGCCAGTTCTCTCTTCGAAAGTGGTTCTGTTGTTACCTAGGAGATAGCCTTCTGCAACCTTTGGCTCAATTCCAGTGCTAAAACACTCCTCCCATACTTAAGCTTTACGTCATTGTTCTGTACAAAGCGGGTGATAGTGTTAGGAACATCGTTACATTCGTCGCCACCTTTCAAAACCCCATCCCCAGAAAGCACATGTCTAGTTACCTTGTCAGGAGAGGACGATACAACCAGACCCAAATGCAATGATGATGTGACAGGAAAGAAACAGAATCTATTTCCAGTATACCACCAACAAGGAGTCTTGTCCAAACCCATCATAAAAAAACTAGCAGGGAAAAAACGTGGTAAAAGAAACCAAGCTATGGGATTTTTGACACTAATGGAACTTCCCACTTTGTTTTCTTGGTTGGTACTAAACTGAGGTGAACTTAGTTGGAATCTAGGACCATAACAAGGTCACTCAATACCACCTGAAAACTGAAACCATTCCATCATGCCCTCCTTTGGAGTTGCCTAAACTCCATGGAATCTTCTGAATGTAAGATACCATTTAGAATCAAAATAAGATATGCATGTTTCATAATTTGTGCTCAAGAAGGACAATCATGTCTTGTGGTGCCCATAGAATATATAAATACAAATTTTTAAGAGCCCTTAAGGCCAAGTGTTCGAACCTCGCTCTTATACCATGTGTAATGACCCTCCATGGGGTCTAACCAAATCTACTAACATGCAAACATATAAATAAATCTAGATATGATAAATAAGTTAGGAACACATTTTTTTTTCATTTTAAAAGTCATCTACAAAGTAGGTAAGTATATACAACATTACGAATCGTAAACCAATCCACATACATCCATTGAATTAATGAATCCATTTTCATGTGCAACATTTTAAAAATTCAAATAACTAACCTATTCATATCGCTAGTCATTGTCATTTGAGGATGAGACTAAAGGTTGTTTTGTCATCACTCTGCTATAGTTGTTGTTGGTGGATTTCCAATCGTACCAGATCCATCAGTTTCCTCCCTACCATACCCTAACAGTACTCTCCTTCCCTCGGGACCCCCAATCTCGACGGGGTTGAAAACGCTTGCTAGCAATGGAAGTACGATGCCAAACTACTGTTGGGAGGCTCCCAACCTCACTCACGTCATACTGAACCACACTCTTCCACAGTCACCTCAGAGCCACCCAAAGGGTTCGAGCTGCCAACTATGCAATGACCAAAGAAGAAGAAAATGAAGATCCCTCATTCTTCCATTTCCTTAGATTTTATTAACCATTTCGTTAACTCTCATGCATCCCATGCATCAGTTTAAGTTAACTCTTTAGTTACTTTAATTAATTAATTAATTAATTTTATTTACCATCCCACTTGTTTTTTTTTAACAAAAACCACGAAGATATTATAATTATATAAATAGGTTGTTTACCTCCATGAGTACAAAAAAGGAGGTCTGATACCTGCAATACATATTGTTTTTTCCCAACAAAACTGAACTACTTATACTTGAAACTGTAGTCTTAAACCTGTTATTGTGCCTAAAAAGAAATATTTCACCCTTCGAAGGGTATATATGAACAAAGACACCTAAAACCAAAATGCAAAAAAACATAAAATACCATTGAACTTGAACTCCTCCAGTTGCTTTCCTTTGGGGTCTTTAACAAGCTAAACTATTAAGGTTTTCTCCATGGGATGATCTCTGACAGGTGAGTCTTGAAAATGGTTGCCTTGGTTCATGCTTACCAGCTTTTGTAAGTCCTCCTTCATGTATCCAATTGTTCCCATTAGCTCATGCAAATCTCTATGCTTGTATTCTATACAGGCATCATGATTTCCCATTTTTCGCACCATCCATTTGACCTCTTCAGCGGTTGAACTTCCTTATGTAACCCCTTGATTCATGATGTCATAGAGCCATCAAATGTGTTGTTTGATATCTTTCAAGGATTCCTGAAGATCATTCAAGGTTATGTCCCTTTCTGCCATAGAGGCCTGAGACAGAGGAAATTCTGAATGCTCCACAAGATCTGGGAAAATCGCTTAAGAGTAGGACAACCAATTCTTATCTTCCAGGATGAGGGAGCCCAAGGAGAAAAGCAGAGGATCTACCAAAGATACGTTCACTTTTCCAACCTTATTTTCACTAGGAAGCATATTCGCTGCACCAATAAATCCTTTCTCTACTCCACAAACACCAAGAGCCTTCGCTGCACTGGGAAGTTCATTATGTGCACCACAATAACCATTCACTGCACCATAATAATCATTCATTGCACCAGGAAATTTGTTCAGTGTTCCACAAACACCATTCACTACACCACAATAATCGATCACAGCACCGGGGAAACCTTTTATTGCACCCACAGAAATAAATCGATGCACCGGGAGAATGACCAAATGAGGTTAGAGGTGGATTCTTGAGGGAGTTTTCCATGGATTGTGCGGGAACTCTAATCCCTCTGCGCGAGCCTAGAGCTGTGTTAAATCCCATCACATGGGATTCCTTTGGGTGACAACTAGACAACGGAGTTCATGCAGCCTACCAACCGTTGGGTCGCCAAATAATGGGATCTTCCCCCCAATAAAAAAATTCAATATTTTTTTGTTAATAGACTTTGTGGAATCTCCTAGCAACAACCTTAGGCCATCCTAGAACCTCTTCCTCCTTTCTAGTGTTCCCAGGGGACATAACTTGTGTTTTTAAATATGCCATTAACCTTAGATAATCCCATTTTTAGCACGGAACCTTTATTTTCCATCTTATCTGCTTCGATGTTGTTACCTCTGAGAATATGATAAAAGGTGGTTTGGACATTTGCAGAGGCTTGCCGAATTCGCTCATGTATTCTTCGAATTTTGACCACTCCCTTGTTGTAACCACTGATCATTGTGTGGATAACTTGCTTGGAAACTCCCATGACAATTATTTTGGTAATATTAAGTTGCTTATCTAGCTCTAAACCAAAGAAGAGCGCGAGCCATTCCGAGCTTCATTATTGATTTTTCGACCAAGACTCCAGGAATAAGATGACACTAACCAACCCACTTGTTAGTTATCTTTAGTTCTCTGATTCTTTTTCGATTAGTTAAGGTTTCACTTTAGTTCAAGTTCCTTAATTTACTATTTACTGATTTCTTAGTTTAGCTTGATTTCAGTGGATTTATCTTTATTTATTTATTTATTATTTCTTTATTTATCATTTTTAATTTAATTTATCAATTATTTATTTATAATTTATAATTTATAATTTATTATTATTATTATTATTATTATTATTATTATTATTTATTACTATTATTATTAAGTTTTCTTACGATCAATTTATTATTTTCGTTAATTAAAATATATGGTGTTTACTATCGCATTCTCATCGTGGCTAGAATTATCAAGGTGATATGTTTTTAGTATGCCCTTCCGATAATTCCCACAAGCGGAGAGTTGGTTATGAAGACTGAGCCAATGTTACCTCAGTTCATCTACCTTTGGAAGAGCTTGGTGGTTCCTGGGGAATAAGGTCAAATCCCTATTGCGTGTCCCCTAGTAATAATATTCATGAGTGGCCAACTAATGACCCACCGTCACGGCACACACATCTAATGAACTGGAGTTTTCCTCACTCTATTCAAGTTCATCGCGTCGTCCAATTTCCTAGCCTTACAGGTATAATTTTTCATCCCTACCACCTGATGTGGATCGATTGGAAATCGTAATCCCATCACCTACACATAAAACAACTCATGCATCAAATATCATAATTAAGATTTCAACTATAACAAACAATCAATCGACCTCAACTCTCAAGGTTTCTTGACTCATCCAGAGTCCATGCATGCAAGTGCATCAAACATATCATAATTCAATCATGATATATACAAGACTGATATCACCTTCCATAGTCGTCGACTCAACTAGAGTATGTGTATATTGATGCTTTCTTGTGTTTCATGTATCTTCCTTTCTAGTCACACTCAAGAGACCATCAGAGTACATGCTACATAGCTTTTGTCAAAACATTATACAACTTTAATCATTTATGATAAATTTACATGATTTTTCATTCACAATTAAAATCATAATATAGCCATATACATAATTTCTCAAATGTCGACATTATTTTCATAATCATAATTTACTCAACAATATGTCATATAATTTATTTTCATAATCATAATTTATCCTTTTTAGTTCATATCTCATCAATTATTCCTTGCTTCTCACAAGTTCAAGTCATCCTAAACCGAATTCCATCAAAAATACGTCCATACAAAGTTATTTTAGATTTCAAAATAGTAAGTAGTTGGGTCATTCATCATAGAACACCCTCAAAGATTAGTCATAATAATCTCAAAAGTTAAGGTAAAAGCAGGATGTTACATCAGTCTTAGTAGAGGTTATTTGAACTGTAAAATATCTTGGTGTATGGCGCAAGTTGTTTGGATGTAATGAGTCTTGTGGGTTGTCCGGAGTGTAAAAAGGTCATGTATGGTACGCAAGTTGCTCAGGCATAATAAGTCTTGGAAGGTTATCTGAACGGAAAAACTCTTGGATGCAGGTTGTTTGGATGTAATAAGTGCTTGAGGTTGACCTGGAACAAAAAAATATCCTGCCGTGGTACACAGGTTGTTTGGTCATAATCAATCCTTATGTGTGTGTGTTCCCATGTTGGATATGATGAGGACACAAGGAATTTGGTGTGCACCTAGGCAGTTCTCACATAGTGGTAGATGCATGTTGTCTTGATGACGTGAAAGATCTTGGAGTCCTCCTATGATTGATAGAACATAGGTTGAACGTAGAGAGACATAATGCACTTGGTGTGCACCTAGGCAATTCTCACATAGTGGTAGATGCATGTTGTCTTGGTGACGTGAAAGATCTTGGAGTCCTCCTATGATTGATAGAACACAGGTTGAACGTAGAGAGACATAATGCACTTGGTGTGCTCCTAGGCGATTTTTGCATAGTGGATGATGCAGGCTGTCTTGGTGACATGAAATATCCTGGCATGCTCCTATGTTGGTAAAACGTAGGTGGTATGCATTTGGGTTGTGCTCTGTGTGTTTTGTTTTGTTTTGTGCAAGACAAAGAGATGATATGGATATGACGAGATGATGATAGGAGACACAGGTTATTGTAGTGGCAATGCAAAGAATGGTCTTTGAATGTACCTCCACAATGGCTTGCTCTTGGATATGATGAAGACCTGGATGAGAACTAGTCCTACACCTAGCATGAAAAAGGGTTGGCTTTGTAGAAACTTCCAATGAAGGATAGATGCGACAGATTGGACAAGATGAGGAAAATGGCAGCAGTGATGATGATGACTCAATGGAAATTACTAGATGTGTTGATGACTATGGTGAGAGAATACCTTTCTAGTCAAGAGGGAGTGTTGTTGTAATTGTAACTTCGGAAGATATTATGATGTACATATTACTATTGTATATTTGTGTACCCCCATCGAAGATTTGTTTCCCTCCTTTTGGGATGTTATCATTGTGTATGGTCACTAAGGCAAACTCTCCATTGTAAGTTGGGGCAATAGTCCCAGGGTTAAATAAAGGAAAATGTATTTGTGAGTATTCCTAGGCAGGTCAGCCCCAAGAGGTTACCTGGTCGGTCCAGTTAGTTTAGTTAGTTACTCAACATAAGAATATAAATAGGGAGTTGTCATCCTCATTTGTCACACACATGCATACTCTCTCATGTGTGATTTAGGAAAAAGAGGATGAGGAGGAAGACAGAGAGTTGTTGGAGACATCTTGTTCTTGGTTTTTCCATCTTGTGATATTGTCTTGGTGACGGAACTATTCTAGGAAAATTTATGGGGTTTTCTCCTTTATGGTTTCCTCGATGAAAATATTTGTGTCTTGTGTATCTTGTGTATCTTTGATGCATTATTGTACTTGTTATTCTTTCATATAAAGATCCTAAGTGAATTAACTTAGAAAAACTAACATTAGTTTCCTTCCAATTGGTGTGGGTAAAACAATCAGGGAGTCATATCTCCCTTCTAGTTGGTGTTGGTAAAACAATCAAGGAATTGTAGCTTCCTTCCAGTTGGACCTGGTAATAAAATTAGCGGGTTGTATCCTCCCTCTAGTCGATGTTGGTAAATAAATTTGGGAGTTGGTGCTTACATTCAGTTGCAGCTGAAGAACACAAACGAAGTTTTTAGTCTTCAATGGGTTGGTGCCTGAATATTGTGAGTTGGAGCTTGCACAAAAGAGATAGATATATGTTTAGGTTGGTGCTTTAAGTTCACCAATTCGGTGCTTGCGCATATAAAAGTATTTACAGGTTAGTGCTTGTAATCAGCAGGTTGATACTTACAAATTGGGTTGGTGCCTAAGTGAGTTTGTCCTCACAATTGGAGATTGTTATACATATAGATCTACTGATTTTATACATATAGATCTACTTTTATATAAAGTTATTTCTATAGATTGTGTGTGCAACTGTGTCCATTATGATTCCTGCAAAAAAAAATTAAAGGTGCAAATTGTTAAGTAAAAAATATTATAATTTGCACAATATACTGATTCACCCCCCCACCTCTCAGTATATAATAATTCTATCATTTGGTGTTAGAGTGGGTGACTTCAGTAATAGTCTAACCATTGGAATATTGATCATTGTGCAGAAATGGACAAGCAGAAAGGAATGTACACCAATAGAGCACCATGGTTCAATGGTTCAAATTACACCTTCTAGAGAACAAGAATGGAGGTATATTTACAGTTTCTTTGAGTAGATATCTAGCATTCAGTGGTAAATGGATACAAGAATCTTGAAACAACTCTAGTTGAACTTGCAGATATAAGACTATATGAGTACAATGAAAAAGAAAGGAATTCAATACTTTGTGGTCTTGAAGATGTTGAATCCACTAAGCTTATGCAATGTACTTCAACCAAGGAGATTTGGGACAAGATGAAGAGTATCTATGAAGGAGATGAAAAGGTGAAAAGGCCAAGTTACAAACATTTTCAGCGTAGTTTGAAACATTGCAGATGAAGGGTGTTTATAAATGATGACTGTGATGATTATGCTTGTATATTCCTATACTGTGTGTGGAATTGATTTTATTTCCAATGTGTATTTCTATTATGCATATGCACACATATTATTAATATTATGAATTCGTTATATGCATTTGGGGAGAAATTGGAAGCTTGAATTTAGTTAATGTTCCCTCCCATTGATCTGATTGGGTGAAGGGGATGTTCCATAGTGGTATTAGAGCTTCTAGTTGTAATATCAGAGCTATATGGGATAGAAATCCATATTTATAGGCGAAAATCAAAAATAGTTCTATAGAAATCTAGTTTTGTTAAGTGACAAATAAAGGGTTGAGAGAAATTTTGAAATTAATTTCCAAATAATCCCTTTATTGGTTTCAAAATTTTGCATGGTTATAAAATTTTAAATAATTTAGAATTGTTTAGTTGGGCCCACCTATACCACGTGGATGGGTGACATGGAGGAGCCACATGGGTAGGAGGTCCAACATGGAGGGGTACATGTGGGAATAGGGTGTAATGAGGACTAGCCATAGAATATCCACATGAAGTTGTTTCTGCATTTGATGGGGCCCGAAGGCGAGGAGATCTGGTCTCCAAGCAGTGGTGGAGATCAATGACTAACATCAATCCAGGATTGTGAAGGTGCACGATGGTTGAATTAATTAGCCTAATCCTGAAATGGAAACTGCTAAGGTGATGTGTCAGCTTCTTGTGCATTCAAGATTGTAAAAGAGGTTATGGAAAACCACTTTTGTCTCAGTCATGTAGTGATGTGACATGGTGAGACATGATGTGCATAGATGTCAGTAATGATGGGGCCCGCCTCAATCATGTTAGTATTAGAATATCGTGTACATCTTATCGACAATGGATACTTCTATAGGATTGTGAAGATGCTTGAAGGTTAATTAAATTGACATGAGCCTGAAATGAAAATTTTATTTTTGACGCATCACTCTCTTATGCATTTAGGATTGTAAAAGTAGTTTCAGGAAACCGATATCCCATGTATCATGAAACCATTAATTTTCGATAAGTGGTAAAATGGTGTGGGGTGGCATCGTATGTGCACAAATCAAGGGAAAAGAAGTGATTTCCATAATGGAATTTCAAGTGCAACAAAATGAAAAAATGGAACTAATATTATGCGCCAAATTACACGAAATCCAAATATTTACAAAAATAAAAATAAAGGTGCTACCCTTGACCCTCCCTGTAGTGGGAGAAGGCACAAGGGGGAAATCTCCCTTCACCCCCATTTTTTTATAAATCTATAAAGTTACTTCCTATGTATAACTGCTAGAAAAGTATAAAATTAGGCAAATTGTGGATTATGAACGGATGATTCAGATATATCTATAATTTGATAAAAAATGACAATATGGGTTTTTCCTAGAATGCATCAAAGATGATTTTCTAATTTACTGAGAATATAATGCAGCTAACAAATGTGTTTATGAACAATTTTCCAAATTCAGATTCATAACAGAGACAATTAAGTGTCATCATTCAGTCTAGTGCAGTTGGGAAATCTTTGGTCTTGGTTCGACCAAGGAGATCATCATCATGGATGATGAACGAGACCCATATGAGGCTGAATCAAATGAAATGGGAGAAAACATACATGTTGAGAATGCAGAGACATAATTCAATGGTAGAAGAAACCAAGTAACTCCCCCAGATATTGCATAAACCATGAGGATCCTAAGGGTGAAGCTGCAAAGTTGTAGAGTATATAATGAAATGTTGATTAGAGCTCAATAAGAATAGAATCAACTGATTTGATCCATGCTTCAAAGTTTGATATACATTCAGAGGAATATTAACCATGGGCGGAATTCAGAAAATTAGGAAAAGAGTGGGAGTATCTCAAGGAAGAATTCCCACAATAGGTCTCATGGTTCAAGAAGGGTTTCTAGAGATAGGACATATACTCTAGAAATCACTTATGGTGAATCATCTGACTCTAAAGAATCCATCAAAGGTTCCATCTCTTCATCCCATAGGAATAAGAGGTATAGGAATTTCAAGAACAACTCTCATGGAGAACTTAAAAAGGCCAAACCTCCTACTTTTGATGGTGAGGTATAATATGATCAAGAAGTTGAGGCTTGGCTTCTTGGGATGAGGATTTTTTTCTAATTCTAAAGACTACTCAAGAAATATGAAGGAAACATTGGCTATAATCAATCTTAATGGAATACCATTTATATGGTGTGATCACCTTAGGAAAGTGAAGAGGGCCAATGAAAGGAAGATTGTATGGAAGCAATTCAAGAAGTAATTCAAGAAAAAGTACCTCTCTGATAGGTATTATGATGGAAAAATCAAAGAGTTCGATAAGTTGGAATTGAGACAAATGACTATGGAAAAATATGCAAATAATTTTTGGAGCTGCTGAGACATGTTGAGTATATAAGAGATTATACGGTGAAAATTCAACGTTTTCTAAGTGGGTTATCTCAATCATATAAATACATAATTGAGTTTGATGAACCTTGAACTCTAGAGGATACCTAAGAAAGGCCAAGTATTATTATGATCAAAACAAAAGAAAACCAAAATTCAATAAGGCATAGAAGGATAAGAAAAATGAGAAGTTTTACCAAAGGAAGAAGATGCTCAATCTTCCTCAATTCAGAAATCATCCCACTCAACCACCACAAGGTGTGATTAAGCCAGCAAGGATGATGGGAGACAAGCCAAGAGAGCCAAGAGAGCCATTTCAATGTTGGGAATGCAGAGATGGCATTATGTTGAGGAACTTTCCACATTGAAATAGGCGTGTAGAGTATGTTCACAACATCCAAGAAGTTGAAACTATGGGTCAAGTGGAAAGGAGTGTCCCTAGAATCTATGCAACACTAGAGGAACACCAATCATACCATCAGCCAACAGTGGTTGATGTCGAAGGTAATATTGCTAAGCATTCTATTTTGATTCACCCAAGGACTGCTAACAGTTATATGACTCCTAAAATTGTAGAGATTTGTGCTTTTAAGAAATAAAATCATAGTAAATCATTGTTGGTCCAACTAGCCAATGGAACTAAGATGAAAGTTAGTGAAATGGTGGATAAATTTCCACTATAAATGGATGCATTGTTCACTTGTGCAAATATAAATATTTTGCCACCTTGCTCCTATGATATTCTCATTGGAATGGATTGGTTAGAAGCCTAAATAAAGTTAAATTTGATTACAATAGCAAGACTTTTGAATGCATTGTTGAAGAAGGAAACCCAAGCATTGTAAAGGGAATACCAAAGGTAATTTATATTAGACATATTTCATCCATGCAACTGAAGAAATTTTATAGGAAAGGTTTCCAATTGTATGCAACCCATGTTTTGGATAAAATAGAAAATGAAATTCTCAAGTTGGAGGAATATTATGTGATACAAGGATTCAAGGGTGTGTTTCTCATCAAAAGTATCAGGACTTCCTCCAAAGAGGGACATTCATTTTACAATGGATCTTATTGCATCCTTTTTCAATTACAAAATGGAATTGGGAAGTGATTTCCGTGTATTTTATTACAAGGTTGTCAATGACAATAAGGCATCATGATTCCATCATGGTTGTGGTGGAAATTATCAAAGGCAACACATTTATGCCAGTTAAATCCACATATAAAATGGATGTGATTGCGAATATTTTCATGAAGGATATTTTTAGATTGCATGGGTTTCTTGAGTCAATGATTTCAGTCTGGGATACCATGTTTACTTCAAATATTTCAAAAAGTATTTGCAGATTTAGGTACACAACTAAACTTTAATACTACCTACCATCCACAAACAAATGGATAAACAAAAGGAGTAAATCAGGTGCTTCAAGACATGTTTTACATGTATGTGGTGGACAAACCATCCAAGTTGGAATATTATCTACACTTGGTGGAGTTTACATATAACAATGGGAAACAAGCATTGTTGGGGATGAGTCTATATGAATTTATATATGATAGAAAGTGTAAGCCACCAGTTACTTGGGATAATCTAGTGAACATAATTGTACTTGGGTCATAATCGCTTAAGAAAATGGAACAAGAGGTTTCCAAAATTAGGCAGAATTCAAAGGCATACCAATATAAATAGAAAAACTATGCATGTAAGAACATAGTGCATAGGGAATTCAGTGTTGGGGATCATGTTTACCTCATAGTGAGACTAAGAAAAATTTCCTTCAAGATTGGAAATAGTTCCAAGATTTCACTAAGAAATTGTGGGTCATTTCAAGTGCTTGAGAGGATAGGGCCAATTGCATATAGAATTGCATTTCTTTGTAACAATAGAGCTCATAATGTTTTTCATGTTTCCTTGTTGAAGAAATATGTACATGACCCTAACCATGTGATTTATTGGGATGTGATCCAGGTGGAACCTAAGGGAGAGTTCCAAATCGAGCCACTATGCATCCTAGACAAGAAGTTAACATTGGTCTAGAATAGGGACATCGCATAGGTAAAGGTGTAATGGAAGCACTTCAGTCTTAATGAGGCTATGTGGGGGTTAGAGGATTCCATGAAAGAGACATACCCCTTTGTGTTCTCATTTTGAGAAAACACCAAGGATAGTGTTATTCCAAAGGGGAGGGGATTGTAATACCCCCAATCTTGACTTGGAATGTATTTAATAAAAAATATGTAAATATACTACTATGGATTCCTAGTGCAGAGTTCAAGGCCAAGGCCCAAACAGTGAAAGGCTAGACATGTATGATGTATATATTTTCTTTTGGACTATATGGTTGGATTTTCACGCTAACTCAAAATATATGTAAATATTATGTTGCATAAATAATAGAATTGTCCAAGAGGGTTGCAAAAAGAGCACTAGAGGGTCTATGATTCCACTAGAAGGGAAGAGAAAAATGTGTTTATGGGAGATTAAATCCTTTGCAGCCAAGTATCCACCCTAGAGCTCATTTGAATTCAGTCATCTGCTTTGAATGACTCAATTACCTCCTTTTGACTATTCAACCCCGTCATTGAATGCATGTGTCAATTTGGTGGGAAACATCATCTCATGCAGTTATTGAAGCATGGAGATGAATGCAAATTTTGTGGCAGCTTTGTCACATGTCTGAAATTATTATGCAACAATCAAGAGTCCTTTCTTCTATGGTCATAAGTTATGTCAATTTCCTTTTCACCATTATCTCATATCCCTTAGATTCAGCCCTCATTCTCTCATTCTTTCATGTGAATCTACACTAGACAGAGCTCCCCATTTTTGTTCATGACCAATTAGTAGACTATGTAACCCAAAAATTCAAGTTTTAGAGATAGCACTATATATTAGAAGGGAAAAATATATTGTTGTAGGTGAGAACAGAGGTTGGGAAAGCTAGGAACCCTTGCACATTGATTTTTGTTTCTTACAGGTGCTTGGGAAGCCACAAATGAAGGCTACAGGTGGTTCTCCAATAGCATATAATAGGTTGGTCTCCTTTTATGAACACACTGGAAGCACCTGGTAAGATGGATCACCTAGGAGAATTATGGATCAACGAAGGGGATGACTGAGCATAGAAGGGTGTTGTGTGGTGCAGGTAATGTTGGAGACAAGGTTGTGATTGATGAATGAGATCTGTGTAGATCCTTTTATGAGAATTTGGCTAAGCATAGAGATCAAAATGGGTTCTTGACTGAGACAGAGAGAGAAGCATGTAGGTTTTTCCTTGCCCTGGTGGCCTCATAACCTAGATTGGGGGTGGCCTCTTAGCAGAAATAGTATATGCTAGAAATAGTTCCTATGGTTGGGTGAAAAAACACTCTTATAAATCTAGTTGCTTGGATCTGCTTCGGATAAAGTTAAGTATTATTTTCTATTTCAATGTGCAATGTTTAAAAATGATGAATGTGATTATTATGTTTGTATATGTTTGTAATGTGTGTGAAATCAATTTATATTCATTGTATTTCTGTAATACCCCCATTTTGACCCATGTGATGTATTGGCTTAATATGTAAATATGTGGTGTATGATTCCTAGCATGGGGCTCAAGTCCAACACCTCGCTAGTGAATACTCGGCTTATAAATTTAAGTATTTTATATTGTTGAGCATGTGTTAGTAATCCATCGAAAATGTAAAAAGAATGTAAATATTTATAATGCAAATAAAAGTTCAAGAGATGGCTATGGAGGCAACTAAAATGAGGGTGTTGTGTTTATCCACTAGTGTGAGGTGAGAGATATGTGGTATTAAATCATTTCTTTATGTTAAATAAATGTAATTTTGAAATATATTCTATTTTGTGTGACTATTATTATTTCCCCTTCTATAGATGTTGTTCCTCCTATTAGGGATGTTATTGTTGTATTTGGTCATGTAAAGTCTTGAGGTAAAACATTTGTTGTAAGTCGGGTCAGTAGTACCTACAAAAGTATTATTAAAATGTATTTTTGACTCTCCCAAGGCAAGTCGGCCCTGGAAACAAGGAGAAGTCGGCCCTATTGGGTTATTAGGCCTCTCAGCTAATTAGTATAAATAGGAGAGGAGACTCCCTCATTTGGACATGGTTAACACTCAAGCAAGTCCACTAGAGAGAGGCGAAGCAACCCATTCGAGGAGGAGGAAGCAGTCTAATCTTATTTTTTGGGTTGTCCCCCCCATAAGGGTTTCCTAGGATAAATATTTGTCTTCTCTTTTATGTTGTGCTTGTTGTTCTTTCAGTGATCCTTTTGTTTTGACATAACAACTTTTGAAAAATATTAACATGGTATTAAAGACAACCTAAAAGAAGACAATGTGCAGCAGTTTTTTCTACAGTTCAACAAGATAGGGTTCACTATTATGGACACCTCCTTCCACCAATAAGCCATAAAAGAAGGGCCATTCAACTCACCATATAAGGGAACGTCTTTCTGTCGAAACAAATTTCAATTATGTGGACTTTCATTTTTTGACCTGCCACTACGGTCAAGAGAAACTAAGGCAGCATATTTTTCAAGGTTCCATCGACATATTCCAACAAAGAAACATACAGTCTAGTTCTCCTTGGGGAGGCACATCTTTTTATCATATCGGCTTTGCAAGTGACCACAATTAGAAAATTAGGGTTTTCCTATCAAACCCTAGGTCATCTTAAAGCAGGTTACAGACGCAGTCCTTAAATTGGTAAGTACTATCTCTTGTATTTCCATTTGAAGTTCTCATTCATTAAAGATGAATAATAGTACCAAACTTGAAGGAGTAGAAAATGTCAGAGCATGGAAGTATAGAGGCATGCTCATCCTTGAAGAACATGACCTAGAAGGCTACATCAAAGAAGAGGTCAAGGAACCAGAGGAAGATGAAGAAAAGGCCAAGAACAAGAAGGATATGTTCAAATCCAATAGGATCATAGTTGATTCTATCAAGGATCATTTGATCCCCCAAGTATCTTCAAATAATTCTCCAAAAGAAATGTTCGCATTAGAGGAAATTTGGGGTATAAAATAGGCCTTATAAGAAAACGTGCCAAAATAAGTTTTTGTGAGTTGGAATTCAAGAACCAATAGAATTTCAATAAAATAAGTCAACCATAATGGTTGAATTGACATATTTGTCATTAAAAAAAACTACTTTTTTTGTTTGTATTTTCAACATATCTCATTGTGTTTTTACTCAAATTTCGATCGGGAGAGCTCGTTGCATGCATAATTTGATTCCACATCCAATGAGAATCCACATTGCATACTTTTGATGGACCCCGCTACCCCAAAAACAAGAAATACCTGAAAAAACGTGATGATGACATCATCATCACATTTTTCAGGTATTTCTTGTTTTTGGGGTAGCGGGGTCCATCAAAAGTATGTAGTGTGGGTACTCGTTGGATGTAGAATCAAATTCCACATCCAACGAGCTCTCCCGATTGAAATTTGAGTAAAAACACAGGGAGATATGTTGAAAATACGAACACAAAAAGTAGTTTTTTTCTTTCTTCCTCCAAAATTAATCAAAATTATTTTATTACTTTAACTATTATTTTATTATTTTCCTTAGGAGGCCCATTTTAGACCCCAAAATTCCTCTAATGATGCACTGCCAAGTTTATTTGAAGGCAAGAACATCAATAGAAGAATTACCCTGAGAAACCAACTCAAGGGTGTGAAGATACAAAAGGGAGAAACTATGCATACATACTTATCAAGAGTATCTCATATCAAAGAACAACTAGAGGCCATTGGTGACATCGTGGAAGAAGCATAGATTGTGATGACCGCCTTAAATGGTCTTCCAAGAGAATGGGATTCCTTCATTAGAGGAATATTTTCTAGAAGAAAACTAACCAAGTTCAGTAAGTTATGGGAAGAGTGTGTACAATAAGAAGTAAGGATAAAAAATAGAGAATAAAATCTAAATGAAAATGAATATCAAACTCTAGTTTCGCATACAAAGAATGGAAGAAACAAAAGGAAGAGTCGAGGATCGCCTCCTAGAATATCACAAGACTTCAAAATAGGTAAGTTTAAAAAGGATTAATTAGATTATGAATGTCACACATGTCATAAGTTAGGACATATCTCCAGATATTGTCCACTTAATAAAGACAAGTTCAAGAAGAAGAACCAAAAGTTCCATGCCCATGCAGTCGAAGATAATGATTCAGATGAAGAGAAGGCTAGAGAGAACAAAGACACTAGTGAAGAATATGTTTTAATTTCATCCCTCATGGGCTCAGTCTCACATGGAAGTGACACTTGGCTCGTAGATAGTGGTGCTTCCAAACATATTATAGGTCACAAAGACTCTCTCTAATGTCTCACTCAGAAATACTATCCTCGCAAGGTGCAGCTTGGAGATGATTATCAATACCCCATCAAAGGAATGGGAGAATCCTCTTACAAGATAAAATCCAATAAGTCCATGAAGATGAAAGATGTATTATATGCTCTACGTCTAAAGAATAATATCCTTTCTATATCAGATTTAGAAAAGAAAGGTTTCGGAGTTTCCTTTGTAGATGGTGAAGTTCTTATGTGGCCAAAAGGAAGGACAATAGATGATGCAATTGTCATAGGTGTTGAATAAGAAGGACTCTACAAACTAAAGGATCATGCAGATTTGTCTTTCACAACTAGTACCATTAGTCCATGTGAGATATGGCATAGAATACTTGCTCATGTGAACTACAAAGCATTACCAATTGTAAACAAGGTAGTGACAGGTCTATGTTTGGTCGCAAAATACGACATTTTATTCATCTTTCATATACCATTTGTCACCTTTATTCCTATTTTATCCTTCCATAAAACCCTTAATTTCCACCTCTTTCATAATACATATGGCTTTATATTACCATTTCCAAATTATTTGTTTTGAGTATTTTTAAGAGAATTCTTGGTTAAATATTAGAAATTAATTTATAAGTTTCATATATATCTCAAATATTTGTGTGAGCTTTGTAATGTAGGGATATTTGAAGCTTTCAACCAAGGAGTATTCAAAGCTTCGCGAATGTTTTCTCCATCTTTTCAAGATTTAAAGGAGATAATCCAAGCTAATTTCAAGGAGAGGATTATGGAAATATGGAGAGAATATCTCATCCAATATTTGTTGGAGAATTTGAAGGGATAAGTTGAGAGAAAAGTGGATATGTTGGAGAATTTGAAGGGATAAGTTGAGAGAAAAGTGGATATGTTGGAGAATTTGAAGGGATAAGTTGAGAGAAAAATGGATTGTAATTATGAGTTGTTTATCTTGTTATTCCAAGCATTCATGTATAAATAAGAGGGTTCTCTCCTCATTTGGGTAGAGGCCTCTCTAGTGGTGAGGAAGTAGAGAAACAGTTTATGTCTTTTGAGAGTTAGTCATGGAGTGGATTTTGGTTGTTATGTAATGGAGATGATGCTTTAATGCAAATCCTTTTACTCTCATTTATGTTAATTCAGATTTCTTTCTTATGAATTGTTAATATAGATTTTCCGTGAGCTCACATCTATTTATCATTTGTCATTTGTTTCATGTGTTTTGTTATAGATTATTTTTACCTTGTTTAATTTCACTCTTTCTTTACTATGCAACTTCATGCTTTCTAAGGTTAGATTTGTTTTCATACAATTTCTTGCTTTCATAAACTACATTCAATTCCAATTGTGTGTTTCATCACTAAGCATTAGGATAGGTTAGTGTCACTATGATCCTGCATATATTTTGCTTGCACTTCTAAGTTTACGATCTCTCTGGGTTGACAATTAAATAGTTCGATATGTTATAAATTGTTTAATATTTTTTACCAACATTTGGTGTCGTTACCGAGGAGGTACTAAAAGGGGATCAGAGTTTATATAGGTAAATAGGCTGCTTTTTTATATTGTACAAAAAGGGGGAGGGGAAACGATAAGACACAAGGACGAATTCACTACAGAATTTATGTCATGTAACAACTAGACGCATCCACTTTAGTGGGTCACCCCAAAGCCTTGTTGTTTACATGTTCATCTTCGGTTTTGTATTGTTTTTGCGCTTTACTTGTTTTCATTTTTTAGCATTTGATTTGATTTAAGTAAAATGATTTTACAGTGAGCATAAGTATATACCAACTCACTTAGATCCTAGCAAAAACCAGGATCTCCTCTTCTCTAGAAGAGGATATCTTGACAACAGCCAAAGATGTAATCACTCCTCCTGATGCAAACAAAGAAGAATTTACATTTGACGAATCATGGATATCAAATGAGGAACACCTATTCGAGCAGGAAATCGAGGAGGATGAAGAAGGGATTTCGGGTGGTCTAAATCAGAATGAAAATCAAGCTTATGAAAGTTTCATCGAACAATGTTTTCAAGTAAGTTCTAGGTTAGATAGGTTTTGTTTTCTCTTTTATTTCATTAATTCTCATTTTCAGTATTTAATTTTTCATATTATTGTATATTCTAGATTTCATTTTTCAAAATTAAATGATAATCTCTTTTTGTTTTTTGTTACATAGATGGTTACACTAGCAATTTCACTAAACGTAAATGATTGTAATTTTCAGTCACAATACAATAGGTAGATTTTATTTTTTATTTTATTACTGCTCTCTTATTTTTGTTTAGAAAATTTTCATTTTTATTTTTGAGAATTTTTAGTCTTTCTAGGAAATAAATATTTTGTAGTGAGAATAATTTGAAATAAAAAAATTATAAAATATAAAAAACACAAAAATATTTGTTTCTTTCACATTAATTTCTAGTTTCAGTTTTAAGTTTTCTAAGAATGTTTAGGAATAAATTATAAAAGAAAAAATTTAATTTTAGATTTCGTTAAAATTAGATTTTGTTAAAAAAAAACTTTAAAAGAAACTTTCATTTTTAAATATTTTTTTAGTTTTGATAGGAGTTAAAAAATGTAGGACTTATTTTCTAGAAATAATGTAACAAAACAATATTTCTTTGTTTTAAATTAGTTTTCTAAGTGTTGGTTTTAGTTTTTTTTAAATTTCAGAAATAAAATTGTAAAAATTTAACAAGAGCTGCAAACATATATATATATTTTAAAAAATAAAATAATGCAAAACAAATAT
>LPNX010382467.1:168063-284890 GCA_001517045.1 Pseudotsuga menziesii
GATTTTCCACGCCAAATCCGAAACCTGCAAACATAAAATTGAAATAAAAACATACATAAAAACAACACAACTCATAAAAAAATTCAAATAAAGTATGCTCCTCCCTCTAGCCTCTTCCATATTTCCAACTTGTCCAATCTTCTCTCAAATTGTAATGATGAGCCGGTAATTTTAATTATCGGGAATACTTACAAGCCTGCACCTTCACCTTTACCCACGATCTCAAGGTCTCTACAACAATTTCTCTCCCTCTACAACGAACCCAATTCTCTTGACTGTTGTACATCCGAGCATATTGAAGGGCAGCATCTTTGTTTGAGTTAATTTTTCCTCCAAATACCGAGATCGAGTGTCTGCTGCCTTATTAATTTTCTATAAATCTATGAACTTTTTCCTTCATCAATGGGCCAAAGATTCATAGATTTCAACAATCGACCAAGAGATTTACAGTTGACACAATAAATAAATTGACTGTGAGCACCTCCTTTAGTTGACAGAGGATGATGAGGAATGGAAAAGGATTTAGTCTTATACAAATGTAATACGGAGGTAGCAAATTTCAAAGAGGTGTTGTTGACAATATGTAGCACCCACATCCTAATAATCTACTACATTCCAAGAATGTGACCTAATTCAGGACAATAAATGTGCTTCACCCGCAACGCTAATTCGGTAACTATATGTGGATCACTCACGGAATAACTAATATCCCCGAGCACTACAGGAGAGTTTATCAGGTGATTAGCAAGTTCGTTGATGTGCAGGGAAGGTGGTAAGACGGGAGTTCTTAGGTTGCTATAAAGTTAGACCGTCCAATTTCATAGACCGTTGGATCCCAAGCCAACAAATCTCGGTTCATGAAACCAATTTCTGCACATAACATGGGAATAAAGATATTGTGCATGTCTTCTTGGCATTATCTGCTCCAGAGATCTTTGTGAGTGCAACATGATTTATTCATCCACTATGCAACTGTCGAAGGATTCTATACTTTGGATTTTTATGCATGACGCAATGCTTATCTCACCGACCCTTTCGGGTTGTTTCAACCACTGAATCCTTATGATCTGCCTAATATCCATCACAATTCCTCAACCTAGCAATGATCTACAAAATGTGTCAGAGTTAAATTTTCTCTAGGAAAATATCTTTGAGGATGATATAATATTAGTTACCACTAACAGTTGAAAGTTAGGTTTTTATTTAGGAATAACAGCATTTCACGACGTCTGGCAGGGATAGGCAATACGTACTGCGATTGTTACAATTGCTGGAATTTATGGGAATTGGCTCGTGAGCATCTATCGCTTGCATGTGTGGGGTGAGTTGATCGAGCTTGTAAAGGTGCGGGGAATATTCAGTTTTGAATACCTCCACCCATGCCTGAATGTCGTAATCATGCTATTGAACAAATCCAAGGACTAAATAGGGCCATCTTATATAAGATACATATAATAGCGAGTTGGAATTTCAATTTTTTCCCTGTCGGATAGGTGCATCATAATATAATCATCCTATTTATTAAACACACAGTGATTAACCAATATTTTCTTGTCCCACTCTTGCCAGAGGGGAATGCACCTGTGAACTTCCCAAGAGGAGTCTTATACCAAGATCAATGGGACGATAGGAAGATGGTTGAGCCGCTTTCCAAACAATCAACAAACATTTAGATATTCAACTACTACAACATTGCAAAGGAAAATGCATCATTGATGTGCATATGTTTTTGGTATTCTTCAATCCACATGTATAAACTCCATACTCCAATTCATATCCTCCACTCTTGTTTTTTTAACCCAATGCAATGTGTAGGAAGTCATGCTTTCCCGAGGGATTCTACAAGTTGTTGAAATATTGTAACTTCGAAGAATATTCTATATGTATCTTTTGTGGTCCCCGATGGTCCTATCGGGAGAACCCCTTGTATTATCTTGTACCCCGATGCTTCTAATCGGAAGAACTAATAAGAGTCATGAGGTTGTCCCCTCTATTTGTAAAGGTGGGTCATTAGCACCCTAGTGTGGTTACTTGAGCCTACATGTGTAACTCGATCCTACATGATTAACTCGAGCCTACATGTCGGATGAGTTAATTCAAGTGAATGGATGAATATAAATAGAGGTGTGGTGCTCCTCATTTGAGACACACACACTCTCACTTGTGTAGAACATTAGTGGAGAAGAGAAGTATCTGGAGAAGGAGGAGGATCAGGCTTTGATCTCCTTGTTGGTTTTATCTTTTATCTTTTGGGGCATCTATATTGAGGAAGATTTTGCTAGGTTTTTTCCTTTAGGGTTTTCCCAGGATAAATATTTGTGTTCTCCTTTTGTATGGTTGTGCTTGTCTATCTTTCAGTGATCCTGTTTATATGCTTTTGTTATGAAATCAGAATGAAATACTAATGATCTAGCTTAGCATATGAAAATTTAACATGGTATCAGAGCCACCCTGAAAGAAGGTATTGTGCAGCTAAAGAATCTAGGGCTTCTTATTTTTTGGGTCTCTATCCATGATCGATTTTTTGGGTCTCTATCCATGATCGATCAGCAAAAGAAGGCTAGACTGACTCTCCATTGAAGGGCGCATATTTCTGTCGAAGCAGAATTTGATTCCGAATATTTTCAGTTTTGGTGCGGAAAATTAGGGCTTTCTACAGAAGAAGAATTTTTTAGTGAGACCAGCATAGGATTTTTCTCCTCATAAAAATTGAAGTTTAGAGACCTGGATCAAGAAATTTGGTTGGGTGAAACTCTGGGAAAGTCAAACCCTAGTTTGACTCCGATCTGGAAAAACCCTAAATACTAAAAATACTAAGTTTTGGTACATTGACTATATCCTGAGATTGGAGAAGGCTTAGGAGTTGAAAATTGCAAAGGCCAAAGATAAAATTCTGATTTACACTGTGTCCAAAATTCAGCCTCGGATTCACTATATTCTGGGAGATATGATCCCTCCAAGTTAGGGTTCCAGCCTCTTCCAGAATTCATCCCTAAACAGGACACCTGGGGAGAATTATTGTAGCATGGGCTATAGAGGTCCACATGGAATTCCTGAAGATGTTCCAGAAATAGAACGGACTGTACTTTATTTGGTCCAAATTTTCAAAATTGAAGATGAACCAGTGACATGTGGCATGCCATACAACTTCACTGTTTTGAACAGTCCTGTAACAAGTTACCTTGCAAATGATCATAAATCCCAATTAGTGAAACCAATTCTGATGAAACCTATCGTGTTGTATCAAGGACATGAGAGGTTACCTCAGTGAAAAATTTCAGACATAGAGGAGCAGTAATTTCAGATATATCACAAAAACAGTAACATGCATTTCTGCACAAGAAATTGGAAAACTAGGGCTTCCTGTTCCAAGAGCTTCCTTCCACTGTTTTCAGAAAATGAGTACATTGGACAGCTCCATTTGAAGAGATCTATCTTTCTATCCAATCAAATCTAAAAGATTCAAAGTTTTGAAAATTAGGGTTTCTCTGACAAACCCTAGATCAGCCAGCTCCGGAAGCAGGACGGACACCTCAAATCAGTAAGATCTAATCTTTTGCTATTTGAATTTGAGGTTCTCATTTCAAAGTGATCTATCACATCAGCTTGATGATAAGCTTGGTGAAGTTGAAAACTTCCAAGCATGGAAGTATTTGATCTCTCTGAATAAAATGAATTGGACACCTACATGAGTAGAGAGGTTCCAGTTCTAGAGGGAGATGAGCCTTAAAGCCTTACACAAGAAGAACTTGATCAAGGCCAAGAATATCATTGTTGATTCAATTATGGATCAAATTGTACCACAAGTGTCTTCCCTAAAGACACCGAAGATGTTTGATTCCTTGATCAAACTATTTGAAGATAAGAACATAATTCAGAAGATGGATTTGAGAAAACAGTTGAAGAATGTGAAGATCCAGAATGCATAACATCTTGAAGCGGTAGAAGAAGAAGCAAAGAATGGCCTCCCATGATCATGGGATTCATTCATGTGAGGAATGTGTGCCAAAAGGAAGTGATTACTTTCAGTTGACTCTGGGAAGAAGAAGAAGCTCGTCTCATAAGAAGAGAAGAAGAAAAATGGGAGCAAATTGAAGATCAAGCTCTCACCATTCAAAGAAGATCCCTCAAGCGATGCGGAATATGAAAAACTCAATTCTTGACAAACCTCTTATCCATCTTATCATTTGGATAAGAAATGATGATTTCATGGATGAAGAAGATGATGAAGCAAAATGATCAAGAAGGAGTCTACCCACGAAACAAACAAAAGATAAGTATTCAATTGTCATTTAATGATACTGTTTTGTTATGCATTTGATTATATTCAGTTGATGTGTCGTTTGCATGCATCTGATGGGTAAGTAGCTCATGGTTCTATACAAATCTCCATTGTTACTTATCTAGAATGAAACCTATTTGCTGACATATTGGATTAGTGCACAATCTCAATGATGTCATGATAGAGATGAAAGGCATATATAAATTTTTTGTGAGATATGGATGAATGTTGTATTGGCTAAATAGTTGCATGATGCATAAGAATTTGTCGTTATGCATATGTAGTTATAACCATGCAACTGGTGCATTTGAATTGTAGGAAAGGTCCTGTACAACCTCCTAAAAGAAAAGAAGGATGAGACTTGTTCCGAAGAACAAGTGATGACAATTCAATAAAAATGAATCTGAAGCTCCCAGGTTCAAAGACACCATGACGAAAGAAAGAGCTTCAAAGAGCGGTAGATCCACCTCGAAGGATGAAGACCACCATGGGTATGAGAGATAACTCAAGATGAAGAAAAAAATGCTATGAAAAAAGCTATGATCAAAGAATAACAGTTGATTATGGGGAATGATGTATATGATATGATTTCGAGACATAAAGGGAAGTACGTAGCATCTTCCATATGGATTTGCAAGAACAAGTGTACAAAGCAAGAATCGTGATTTGCCTCAGAAAGAATAGACTATGACATGACATACTCTATTGACCAGTATATATCAAGCAAAGAATCACCTATACATAATGAAGAAGGAAGATAATACTCCACTTCAGGGGGAGTGACTACAGAAGATATCTGAGTTCGACACGGTACGACATGATGGATAGCTTCCTAATGGATCGAGACTTTACCAAGAGTAAAGTGGGTTCCAACCTTCAAAGTTGAATGCAAAAGACTAGGATATGTTGATGATCTGACAAGACGAACTCATGGAAGATGTTATGATGATTTTTGGGATATAGTACTCAAACCAGAAAGGAAGCATGTGGTAACTTACAAATGGATTTGCAAGATAAAATATGTCGCTGATAGAAGTAAGGAAAGACTTGTGGCTAGAGGTTTCTATAAGACAGAGGGAATTAATTTTGAAGAGACACTTACTCTAGGAAGCAAGGTACACTTCCTTCAGAACTATGATGGTAGTTTCTTCCATGATGAAGTAAAGACAATCCTTCCTTAATGGTATGATTGGGGAAGAGTTTTACATCGAAAGGATTTGAAATTGAAGACAGATGGACTCATATATGTGAGTTGAAGAAGGGCCTCTATGGCATGAAGCAAGCTCCCAGAGCTTGGTATGGCAGTTTCCTGTCAATTATGGGTTTTACCAAGAGTAAAGTTGATCCTAACCTTTATCTCAAGGTTGTAGAAGATGAACTTGTCATCCTGTTATTATATGTGGATGACTTATTCTTGACAGGGAAGGAGAAACAGATCATGGAAGGCAAGAAGAAACTAGCAGAATAATTTGAGATGAAAGACCTTGGGTTAATGCACTATTTCCTAGGTATGGAAATATGACAAAGTTTAGAAGAAATATTTCTCAACCAGGGAAAGTATGCGGTAGAGATATTGAAGAGATTACATATGTTGGAATGCAAAGCCACACCCATGGACTCCAACCTGAAGCTGTTAGATGATGACTCATCAGAGTTAGTAGATGCGACTCATTACAGACAGATCATTGGGTCATTGATGTACTTAACAAATACCAGACCAGACATTTGTTTTGCTGTGAACACCTTAAGTCAATATCTTGTTCAACCAAGATGGGTTCACCTAGTAGCTGCAAAACATGTGATGAGATATCTGAAAGAGACTATATACCTTGGTCTATAATATGATGGTAGCCATGACTACAAATTGTATGGCTATACAAATGCAGATTAGATTGGAAGTATCTCAGATAGGAAAAGCACATCAGGTAGATGCTTTTGTTTGGGGTCTGCTATGAGTTCATGGTTTAGCAGGAAACAGTCCAGTGTTTCTCTTAGAACAACAAAAGAAGAATACATAGCAGATTGCTCTGCCAAGTTGTGAAGCCATATGGCTTCGGAAGCTAATATCAGGTATCCTTGACCTGAAGATGGATACTACATTGATTCTATGTGATAACGAGAGTTGTGATAACAGAGAACCCTGTGTTTCGTCGTAACACATAGAAATCCGATATTTCTACATACAAGATAAAGATGCAGATGATGATGTTTCAGTATTCCCATACTAAAGATATAGATGATGCTTTCAGTATTCACATACTGGAGATACAGATGGTGATAGTTCAGTATTCACATACTGAAGATGTAGATGATGATGGTTTAGATGGTGATGTGCTGACAAAGCCTCTGTCCCGAGTAAAGTTCGAACACTTTCGAGACAAGCTTGGTGTGGTTTGGAAAGACCTTCCTTGAAAGGGGGAGTAGTGATGTTGCAATGGGATTGTATCATCTTAGGACATATGTCAAGAAGTGATCCGAAGACCTCGGTCTTCGAGAATGAAGAGGGATTGTATCATCCTGGGACATGTGTCCAGAAGTGATCCGGTGACCTCGGTCATCGAGAATGCAGTAGGATTGTATCATCCTTGGACTTCAGTTCAGAACGGATCCGGTGAACTTCGGTCATCGAGAAGGTGGCAGGATTGTATCATCCTTGGACTTCAGTTCAGAACGGATCCGGTGAACTTCGGTCATCGAGAAGGTGGCAGGATTGTATCATCCTTGGACTTCGGTTCAAAACGAATCCGGTGAACTTCGGTCATCGAGAAGGTGGCAGGATTGTATCATCCTTGGACTTCGGTTTAGAACGGATCCGGTGAACTTCAGTCATCGAGAAGGTGGCAGGATTGTATCATCCTTGAACTTTGGTTCAGAACGGATCCGGTGAACTTCAGTCATCGAGAAGGTAGTAGGATTGTATCATCGTTGAACCTCAATTTAGAATAGATACGGTGACTTCGGTACTCGAGAATGTGTGTTGATCCCATAATTCCAATAGGAAGGATTCTCTGAGTTCCAAAACTGTGTTGATCCCGTAATTCTGAAAGGAATGATCGTTAGTAACTCCGTAAAGACCTAAATCCCGTAATTCCAAAAGAAAGGATCATTGAATTGATCCCGTAATTCCAATAGGAAGGATTGTCTGAGTTTCGCAGATGTGTTGATCCCGTAATTTTGAAAGGAATGATCGTTAGTAACTCCGTAAAGACCTAAATCCCATAATTCTAAAAGGAAGGATCGTTGGTAGCTCCATAAATACTTGATCCTGTAATTCCAACAGGAAGGATTGTCTGAGTTCCACAGATGTGTTGATCCCGTAATTCCAATAGGAAGGATTTTCTGAGTTCCACAAATGTGTTGATCCCATAATTCCGAAAGGAATGATCGTTAGCAACTCCGTAAAGACCTAAATCCCGTAATTCCGAAAGGAAGGATTGTTAGTAGCTCCGTAAAAACTTGATCCCGTAATTCCGAAAGGAAGGATCGTCTAAGCTCCACAAATGTGTTGATCCCGTAATTCCGAAAGGAAGGATCGTTAGTAACTCCGTAAAGACCTAAATCTCGTAATTCCGACAAGAAGGATCGTCTGAGTACCACAGACATGTTGATCCCGTAATTCCGAAAGGAAGGATCATGTTGATGTTTTGATGATGATGATGTTGATGTTTTGATGATAATGATTTTATGATGATGATAATGTACTGATCGAAAGATCAGAGTGTGATGATGATGATATTTTGATGTTTTGATGATGTTGAATGTTTTGATCATAATGATGTTTTGATGATGTTGATGTTTTCATGATGATGATGATGTACTGATCAAAATATCAGAGTATGATGATGATGTATTGATCGAACGATCAAGAGTATGATGATGATGATGTACTGATCGAAATATCAGAGTGTGACGATGATGATTATCAGTATGTGATGATGACGACATACTGACCAAAAGATCAGAATATGATGATGATGATTGTGTTCAAGAGTTGAAGTATGATGATGGTGCTGATCATGATGTTACTAATCAGAATTTGATGATGGTGCTGATCGAAAGGTCAAAATGCTAAAGATGTCTTTTCCGATTGAAAGATCAAAGTGCTGAAGATATTGCTGATCAAAATGCTGAAGATATTGGTGATGATCGAAAGGTCAAAGTGCTGAAGATGTTGTTGCTGATCGAAAGGTCAAAGTGTTGAAGATGTTGCTGATTGAAAGGTCAAAGTGCCGAAGATGTTGCTGATCGAAAGGTCAAAGTGCTGAAGATGTTGCTGCTGATCGAAAGGTCTAAGTGCTGAAGATGTTGTTGATCGAAAGATCAAAGTGTTGAAGATGTTGTTAATCAAAAGGTCAAAAGATGTTGATGTTGATTAAAGAGTTGTTGTCGTCAAATATTGAAGACGAAGACTATATGATGTTGAAAAACTTCCAATGATTTATAGATGTGTTACCCTGATGGTGTCCTCTTCTACTATTGTTGTTGTTGATGTTGTTGTGGAATACCCTTCTCATTAAGGGGGAGTGTTGAAATATTGTAACTTCGAAGAATATTCTATATGTATCTTTTGTGGTCCCCGATGGTCCTACCGGGAGAACCACTTGTATTATCTTGTACCTCGATGCTTCTAATCGGAAGAACTAATCAGAGTCATGAGTTTGTCCCCTCTATTTGTAAAGGTGGGTCATTAGCACCCTAGTGTGGTTACTTGAGCCTACATGATTAACTCGAGCCTACATGTCGGATGAGTTAATTCAAGTGAACGGATGAATATAAATAGAGGTGTGGTGCTCCTCATTTGAGACACACACACTCTCATTTCATGTGTAGTGCATTAGTGGAGAAGAGAAGTAGCTGGAGAAGGAGGAGGATCAGGCTTTGATCTCCTTGTTGGTTTTATCTTTTATCTTTTGGGGCATCTATATTGAGAAAGCTTTTGCTGGGTTTTTTCCTTTAGGGTTTTCCCAGGATAAATCTTTGTGTTCTCCTTTTGTATGGTTGTGCTTGTCTATCTTTCAGTGATCCTGCTTATATGCTTTTGTTATGAAATCGAAATGAAATACTAATGATCTAGATTAGCATATGAAAATTTAACACAAGCTCACCACACATTTTAAGTAAATATCTTCCAGAGTAAAATACAGGTTGTTACAGATTCAATTAACAGTCTAGTAAACCTAGAAACACTAGATTTAAGTGGTAACATCTTGGTCTCTTTTCTAGATTCTCTAGGACTTCTGAATAGACTAAATATTTTAGGAAACAAACCAAAACGTTTACCAGATAGCATTTCATTGTGCAGTAAGTTGATTGAGCTGGATGCTAGCTACAACCAGTTGACCTATCTTACAACCAACTTTGATTATTATCTTTCCAACCTCAGAAATAGTTGGTTCAATTAAACAAATTAAGAGAAACATTTTGCTTGTGCAGGGAGCTGTTGGATGGGATAGTTTTTGTCAGTCGTGATGTTATCTATGCATCTATAAAGGACATATTGCAAATATTATGGATTAAAGAATGAAACTGTTGTAGCTATAACCGGTCGTGGAAATGCGGAACTCTATGGAACTTAACAACAAGCTAAAAAATATGTGAAGCTCGAGGGATTGGCAAGTTATTTATCCAATAGCAATATAGCACATCATTTCACGTTCAAAAGTAACATTTCTGCTCATTGCAACTGATGCCGAGGTTTTGTAGCATTGGTTGCAAGAACCCGTGGACATCTCCAGCGTTATCACGGCTGGCCTCGTCTTGTAGTCGGGTGTATCCCATACAAATATAATAAAACTGATGATTGGAATGACTTTCACTTTCTTAGCATCTTGCACCAAGTTGTTCATTTATGGCTTCTGAGTCATGCAATCGCCAACTGCGATGAAAGTGCAGCAACACGATAGTCCTATGTAATGTATTGATGGTTCCATGCTGCAAAATTCTGTCCGTATTCTAATGTTTGCATGTTTTTCATAATGAAATTTTGTTTGTGTTGTGTTCTAATGATGCCAATTTTCTTTGGGACTTACGATATTTTGCTACAATAGTTTATGTTATGAATGACGACGTTTTGCTTCTCCTTCCAGTTCAAGTTAAACTGAATTAAGGTATCATATGTTGTTTCTTATAAATAAATAAATATTTCATATAAAATTGTGTTTAGCGATTAGCAATATTATGAACGGTTCAAATAGATAAAAAAGAAAGCATATAATAAAAACTTTACTTTGTTTTATTATAAAAACATAAAAATAAAAAAATAAAGCATAAAATAATTAAAAGTTAAAAAAACCACTAAAAAGAAATGATAAAATTTCATTATATATATATATATATATATAATAAAAACACAAATATATATATATATATATGGTTTTCTTGTTTTTAAAGAAGGTTTTTTTTGTAAACAACACAAAAAATTTAAAAAAATAGGTAAATAAATAAAAACCATAAAATTAAAAATTAAAATTGTAAATAAACTTTGAATCTTTTCAAAACCATAAACTTCATGCTTTGATACATGTTTTTTGCTAACTTGTTTCCGCGAGTCACTCAAAAACAGGTTTTGATGAAGATGATTGTTTAAGATGCTTTGCTGCTTTTAGGTATAAAATGCATTTCGTTTAACACTCTCACAAGTTTGTTGCAGGAAAATGCTAACATTTTATAGGTTCCAAGCCAATAAAAAATCCTTGTACATGTAGATGTGATCTTTGCAGAAAAACATGCTTTATTGAAAGCTTGAAGGAGCTAGATTTTCCATGGCACATGTCATAACATTTGTCGCTACACAACAATCTTTCAGAAACCAATTACGCTATGATATGATTAGTTACCCTTCTCCTTCCAAGATTATTCGTCATCCATGTTAGAGTCTATTTTACTGCCCTATACATCATGACTTTCTGCATGTCTAATTTTATGAGTCACACACATTTTCCTCATTTTTAGTTCATCTTTTTCTTTATGAATAAAACCATTCAGTTTCTTTTCCATGACTACTTTGTTTTGTTTTCCTTGCCATAAAAATTGTTTGACTATGAGATCTTTTATCTATAGTCCTACCACACATTATGTACAACTTGTGTTGACTGATGTGGGATTTCTTAAGGCCCACCTTTCAACAAGTCTTACCCCATCGACTTCATCACACTATCTAGGATAGAGACTAGAGTTCATTTTTATTACCTTGAGGCTTGCATGCCTTAATGGCAATTTCTCTCGCTAACAATTATGAGAATACATCAATGTCCCTTGATCGTTAGATTTTGCAAGTGGCTCGACATCAGTTCATCTATTCGCACTTTGCAAGATGTACTTAGGTACCTTGGCACTTATTGACATCAATGGTGAGATTGCCTCGCATTGGTTAACATTATTCATCAATGGTTGGTAATCCAATGACTTATTTCCATGCTCGACATCAACACATGTATTCGCATGGTAAGAATTGTACCATTGGGTTTTGTAGCATGTGAAGACTATATACTTTTCATGACACCATCAACAGCTTTGCAACATACTTCCAGCCATCTGAGAGTACCACAGTTACAGTTTCATCTCTCATCTTTTACTTCAACCAACTAAGCAGTAGTTTAGATCCTTCACTTAACATTCTATGATCCACCACCAGCGGCCACATTCCTATTGCATAGTTCATCAACTTTTTGGGTAAGTGAAGGTATGTTCTTTTCTAATATTTAATCATGCAATTCTTTGAATGCTAGAAATAAATAAATTTGGAAAATTCCCTCACTACGTTCCCTTTCTCCTTTTCATACACATAATACATCTTCAGTTGGGGGGAGGGGGGGGGACTATTCATTAGCATTTTACATATTCATTATCTCATTTACCATTAACTAACATGTCTTTCCCAAACTATGCTTTGGAACAATTTGAAAAACATTGCTATATATATTTGCATGATTCATAATATGAAGAAAAGGATTTCTAATGTAAATTGATGGCTCATCATTTCCAATGCATGTATACTTTTAAATCTTATGTATTGAAGCAAAAATACAAGTAAATGAACGAATGTTGTTAACATAAGAACCAACATTTGTTATATTCATGGTTTCCACACAAGAACGAACCATCATAAAAAATTGTTGCGACTCATGCATTTGAAATCATGGAATGATTTACTGTTACCTATCATCCTCATGTAAAGCCCCAGCTACAAAGCCAAAAAAAATTAAGAGAATCAATGCATAGTTGCATGAGGACATGCAACAAGTTAAGTTGGGGGGAATGCTTGGTCACAAAAATACATATACCATTTGTCACCTTTATTCCTATTTTATCCTTCCATAAAACCCTTAATTTCCACCTCTTTCATAATACATATGGATTTATATTACCATTTTCCATATTATTTGTTTTGAGTATTTTTAAGAGAATTCTTGATTAAATATTAGAAATTAATATATTTTTCATATATATCTCAAATATTTGTGTGAGCTTTGTAATGTAGGGATATTTGAAGCTTTCAACCAAGGAGTATTCAAAAGCTTCCCCAATGTTTTCTCCATCTTTTCAAGATTTAAAGGAGATCATCCAAGCTAATTTCAAGGAGAGGATTATGGAAATATGGAGAGAATAGAGTCATCCAATATTTGTTGGATAATTTGAAGGGATAAGTTGAGAGAAAAGTGGATATGTTGGAGAATTTGAAGGGATAAGTTGAGAGAAAAATGGATTGTAATTATGAGTTTTTTATCTTGTTATTCTAAGCATTAATGCATAAATAAGAGGGTTCTCTCCTCATTTCGGTAGAGGCCTCTCTAGTGGTGTGGAAGTAGAGAAACAATTTATGTCTTTTGAGAGTTAGTCATGGAGTGGATTTTGATTGTTATGTAATGGAGATGATGCTTTAATGCAAATCATTTTACTCTCTCTTATGTTAATTCGGATTTATTTCTTATGAATTGTTAATATAGATTTTTCGTGAGCTCGCATCTATTTATCATTTGTCATTTGTTACATGTGTTTTGTTATAGATTATTTTCCCTTGTTTAATTTTACTCTTTCTTTACCAAGTTTAATTTATGCAATTTCATGATTTCTAAGACTAGATTTGTTTTCATAAACTAAATTCAATTTCAGTTGTGTGTTTCATCACTAAGCATTAGAATAGGTTAGTGTCACTCTGATCCTGCATATATTTTTCTTGTGCTTCTAAGTTTACAATCTCTCTGGGTTGACAATTAAATAGTTGGATACGTTATAAATTGTTTAATATTTTTTACCAACAGTCTACTAGAAATCCAAATCAATCGTGAAGGGGTATGCAAAGGATGAACTCAAGGAAAGAAAATCAAGAATCCATTTCCAAGTAGTAACAGTAAATCAAAAGGGATCTTGGATATTGTCCACTCAAATATGTGCAGACTGATGTCAACTACTTCCTTAAGTGGGTATGTCTATTATGTCTCTTTTATTGATGACTAATCTCGTAAGACTTGGATGTATTTATTGAAGGGAAAAGATCAAGTATTTTAAAATTTCAAAGAGTTCAAGGCTCTTATGGAGAATCTCTCTAAAAAGAAGATCAAGACCTTGAGATTAGATAATGGAGTATAATTCACTTCAAATGAATTCAAGGACTTCTGTAAAGAATCTCGGATTAAGAGGGAGCTTATTACACCCTATAATCCTCAATGGAATGGAGTGTAGAAAGGAAGAATATATCTATCATGGAAGCAGTCAAATCCATGATCCATGATCCATGGTCGAGATATACCTATCTATTTATGGGATAAAGCAGCAAGGATCACCACAATATGTGTGTATTATAGAATATCCCACAGTGATCTTGTGAACAAAACTCCAAAAGAGATATTTACCAGTAAGAATCCTAAAGTCAGCCACCTGAAGATATTTGGTTTTCATGTCTACTTACATGTTCCCAAGGATAAAATATCAAAGTTGGACCCCTAAAGAAAGAAGGTAATATTTGTTGGATGTAGTGACCAGCCAAAAGCTTACAAAATATATCTTCCAGGTTTCCACCATATTGATATCAGCAAATATGTCACATTTGATGAAGATGCATCTTTCAGAAAATCCAGAAAATCTCATGTGGATGGAGATCATGAAGAAGAGAAAGAATCTCCCATAATTGCAGAAACCAATAGACTGCCAGTTAGAGATGTCGAAGAAGAACCTATACTAGACGATCATGACATGGAAGAGCCTCAAGGACCCATGGAGACACCCCATGAGATGATTTCAACAAAGAGAACACCATATTGAGCTTGTGATATAATTCAAGAAGCGAAAATGTATGGTGCACCATAAGGAAGCAAGAGACCAAGACTCTACTCCAACTATGTAGCATTAATGTGCAATCTGGTTGATAAGGAACCCACATGTTTTAAAGAATATTCAATGAAGAAGGAATGGATGGATGCCATGATCAAAGAATACCAATCTATCTTAAAATATGATGTTTGGGAAGTGCTGCTAAGATTGAAGGATAAATCATCGGTCTCTTCAAAATGGATTTTCAAGACAAAACACTCAACAAATGGCAGCATTGAAAAGTTCAAAGCAATATTTGTCTTACAAGGATTCTCTCAGAAGGAAGGGATTGATTATGAAGAGACTTTTGCACTAGTAGCAAGATATAATTCAATCAGAACTATTCTTTTCTTGGAAGCTAATATGAAATGGAAGTTACATCAAATGGATGCAAAGACATCCTTTCTAAACGATGTCATAGAAGAGGAAGTGTATATTGAACAACCTCTAGGTTTTGAGACACGTGACAAGAAAACAAATGTGTGCAAACTAAAGAAATCACTATATAGACTAAAGCAAGAAATTGAAGCATGGTACGAAAGAATTGATGGCTTCTTGATGAGTAAAGTAGACTCCAACCTTTACTATAATGTTGTAAGTTATGGGATCATGATATTATAGTTATATGTAGATGATCTATTTTTTACATGAGAGGAGAAGCTAATCAGTGAATGTAAGAAGAAGCTTATGGAAAAATTCGAGATGAAAGACCTTGGTATGATGCATTAATTCCTAGGTCTCGAAGTATGGTAGAGTCCCAAACGAGATTTTCCTAAACCAAGGAAAATATGTAGTTGAGATTCTAAAGTGATTTGGGATGTTGGATTGTAAGGAAAGGAACACTCCAATGGTGACAAACTTGAAGCTCCTGAATGATGAATCTTCCAAAAGAATAGATGTCACACTATATAGGTAGATTATTGGTTCATTGATGTATTTGACAAATACAATACCATATAAATGTTTTGTTGTAAGCACATTGATTCAGTATGTGGTGGATCCCAAACATGTGCATCTAGTGGCAGCAAAACATGTGATGAGGTACCTAAAGGATACATTGGATTGTGGCCTCAAACATGCAACTCATAATGAGTTCATAATGATGAAGACAGAAAGAGCACTTCAGGATGTTGTTTCAGTTTAGGATCATGTGTGATCTCATGGCTTAATAGAAAGCAGACTAGTGTTGTGCTCAACACAGCCGAGGCTGAATATATTGCAACATGCTCTTCTTGTAGTGAAGTAGTATGGCTTCACAAGTTATTGTATGGATTATTTGATGCTGAAATGGATGCAACTGATATTCATTGTGATAACCAGAGTTGCGTCAAACTGACAAAGAACCCGATTTTTCATGATAAGTCAAAGAATATAGAGATAAAGTATCATTGCATCCGAGGTATGGTATAGAGAGGAGTTGTGAAGCTCCACTATGTTCCTATAGAGGAACAACTTGTAGATGTGTTGACTAAACCTTTGTCACATGTGAAATTTGAATATTTTGGAGACAAGCTTGGTGTAGTCTGAAAATACCTCCCTCGAAAGAGGGAGTGATGATGTGATTGCTATTAATGATGAGATGGAAGTGGTATTCCAGTGCAGAGAAGGTCATTTGGGTCTATCAGTGTGCCTACAGATGTTGTTGTGGTATGGAATTCATTTGTTAACATTGTGGTCAGGCATTCATTTGCATATGTTTATGGTCCTGCATTCATTTGCAGACATTGTGGTCCTGCATACATTGTGTTCCTTCATTCATTTGCAGAATATGAGATTCTAGCATTCTTTATGTTGTGGGTGATTCTCCATTAATTTTTGGATGTTGTGTCATGTTTTCATGTGTGGAATTATAGTTGAAGCTCATGATAATGTCACAAGATGTGATGTTCATGATGATGAAATGGGATGTTATGCTCGTGATGATGTGATGAAATGTGATGCTCGTGATAATGCGATGAGATGTCATGTTCGTGATGATGTGATGAGATGTGATTCTCATGATGATGCGACGAGATGTGATGCTTGTGATGATGTGATGAGATGTGATGCTTGTGATGAAGAGTCGATATGTGATGCTCATGATGATGTGTTGATATGTGATGGTCATGATGATGTGTCAATATGTGATGATCGTGATGATAAGTCAATATGTGTGATGATGTTTTGATATGTGATGCTCTGTGATGATGATGTTCCACGAATGATGATGATGTTGATGTAGTTGTGAAAACTTCCTATGACATGTCGAATTACCAGTTAATTGTACAAATGTATTGTTGTGTTATAGAATACCTTCCTTGTTAAGAGGGAGTGTTAAAGAAATGCAACTGCACAAAATATTCTATTTTGTATTATTATTATTATTATTTCCCCTTTTGGAGATTTGTTTCCTCCATTAGGGATGTTATTGTTGTATTTGGTCATGTAAAGTCTTGAGGTAAAAACTCCATTGTAAGTCGGGTTAGTAATACCCACAAAAGTATTATTAAAATGTATTTTTGAGTCTCCCAAGGCAAGTCATCCTTGTTGGATTATATATCCTCTCAGTTGATTGGTATAAATCGGAGAGGCACCTCCCTCATTTGGACATGGTGAGCACTCAAGAAATTTCAGTAGAGAGAGAAGAAACAGTCCATCTAAGGAGGAGGAACCAATCTAGTATTATTTCTTTGGTGTTACATTGTACTTGGTTGAAGTCTATATCGAGGAATTTTTCTTGGGTTTTCTTCCCCACGAGGTTTTCCTAAGATAAATCTGTGTGTTCTCTTTTATGATGTGCTTGTTTTTCTTTCAATGGTCCTTTTGTTTTGACATAACAGCTTTTTAATAAATATTAACACTTTCCAAGTGTCATATTGAGAAACCATGTGCCATAAATCGTAAGAAACTACCGAAGTGAGATTCCATGTTGATCTTTATTTATGTTGTAAGGAAGCAGCTGAGAAATCAACTCGCAAATTTAATGGAGCATGGGAAGATACCCTAAGTTCGTATGGTTGAGTATGCGCTCAGTTTTTGGTACCCAAAATTCAATTTCCTACATGGGGATTTATTTCCCTTCATTCCCATTCCATTTTGGGGAAACCAAAATCCGATTGGAGTAGGCCATGCATACTCAAGACTGAAAAATAGAAGAAAACGTAACCAAACAAAAATTCATGCCTTAGAGTGTCAAAAATGCAATAAATTCATGTGGGTTGTGAAATCCAATGGGGAATCCATAGGAATAAACCCTAGGAGATTTTGAGAGAGTAGAAATCCTAAAAAACTGTAGGAAGACCTAGATTTTGAAGACTGGAAATTGAATTTCATGCTTGAAAGTAACGTGACCAAAAGTCAGAAAAATGCAAGAGAGGGTTGAATTCAAAGAGAGATCAAAGGTCGAAATTACTTGATAAACCCGATGAAGACAAAAATATTTGAAATTTTAGCAGCTTGGAGCTTTCTATGCCCATCCTGAATAACACTATAGGGAAGGGTTGCCTAAGGGATTGTGTAGCAGAGAACGAGGCCTTCCTTATGTTGGGTGTGGTAGGTATTGTGGGTGTAAGGTTGGATGAGACCAATTGAGATTCTTGTATATTTTTGGTTGAGCTTATTGGCTTAGAATTCTTCTTCCTAGTCTCTCTACATGCTTGATAAACCCAGTTGTATGTTGTCTTAGCATGAGTATGTGTTCCTATGGCCGTGAGTGAGCCTTAGTAGTTCCTACTTAGTAGATACATAGCCCATATCGAGACCGCCCTCTCAGCTGGAATAATATAGGCTAGACATAGTGCCTACAGTTGGGTGGAATGTTTCTCTTCCATATCCAGTTTCTTGGGCAACTTCATTGAAAATATAAGTGTTTATTTACAAATTTATTGTTGTGTTTTGATGTGAATGATTATCATTGTTATTCCTATGATTAACATGTTTTTATATGCATGTTATGTGTGTTGAGTAAATTTATATTGTGTTGTGTATTTTATTTATCGATCTACACACAAATTTCAATGTAATGAAGTTCGTAATATGGACATGGGGGGGCGAAATTTAGAACCACTAAAATAGTTTATGTCCCTCCACTGGTCAAGTCGAAGGGAGGGGACGAGACAAAGTAGTATCAGATCTAATGGTTGCATCACTTGGGTTGTTTGGGCCAAAAATATGCAGTTACAGGCAAAAAATTAGAATGCATAGGAATTACTGATAAACATTTTGGTAAAAAAATCATGAGTTCAAAAGTGTTTCAATGAATCCCAGAGAATTAACTTGTTTTGATATACTAGTAGGAATAGTAGATTGAATTAAGGAAGTTGGGGAAATTTCCGTGCTATGGATTTATTAGCATGGAAATGAAATCATGATTCAATAGATATGATTCACAAAGCACCCTCGACTTGCATGTTCGATAATGGTGGTTGGGAAATTCGTTGGCCAAAAACTATATATCCATGTGTTTTCTTTTAACCAGAAACAACTTCAATAATAACATTCTCTGAATTGTTTTATTACTGAGTCGTTACCACTTCTAAAAATGGGAAAATTGGGGAAATAGGAGGTGTACCATACCCATTCCATGTGGATGAAAGGGGTATGGCATGGACCATCCACGCTAGACGAGCGTGTGGGTATAAAATTTCTAGAATCCATAGGTGCTACAAAGTGGAGATCGCAGGGTTATTAAAAAGAAAAGTCTATCAGAAGACACAAATAAGGGACCATGGGCGCAATGCAAAATGAGTCCACGGTGGTATCGCAGGGAAAGGTATGTGTATTTGGATGAGAAATTCTTGCAGATGTGGTAGAGAAAAGGTCCACGAAATAATTTGGGCAACGTCTCGGGCACAGTGGAGTTCGCTCACAAGGTGTAGCTAAGAAGAGTGGTCTATGGAGTCCACAGAGAGAAGTATAGGGTCGCGATGAGGTATAGGTTCATGGCAGTCGACAGTATTCAGTTGGAAGTAAACATTCAACATTTTTCAGTCATCGGTTGGAAGTCAACAGTCAGTGGTTATAGGTCATCGGTGCATATCCACGAGGGTTACAAAAATGTGTTGCAGACAATAGGCCACGGAGAAAGGTCTTGGTGGTTGCCGATGCACATTTGCGGGGTTACAAAATTTCCTCCCAAATAAAACTAAATGAGGTATCAATGAATCTATTTCAGAATTCCATTGTTGGGTTTTCCCATGGTGTAGCTATGAGAAAGGCCAATAGGAAGGGTCCGAAAAAGCAGTAGCAATTCAAAAAAAATGGAACCCAAAAATTGTTTTGGCCATAACAAGATAAGTTTGTCTCAAAATTTGATGAGACTTGTGATGTTTGGAGGCCATAAAAGAATCTCACAGTAAACATCAGTGGCAAGCCTAAGGCCATTCTCCTATTATTTAATAGAAATTTTTAAATTAGTGATTTTCAAAGATTGATGTATAAAGAACTGATGGGGGATTAGTTTGTGTCGAAATTGTTATGGTGTGGTCATAGACTAGGAATACATCTGACTCTAGAATCTTGGATACAAATTCCAAAGGGTGTGAAGTTGGGGTGCAAAAGAAGGCCACAATCCATTATTCTAAAGCACTTTTGGGGGATTTTGAAAAGCTTGCAGAAGGTAAAAGTGACCCTAGATGTCGAAATCGAAGTAAAAAAAAAAATTGAACTTGACATTTTACCCACTCATTAAAATGGACAACTTTCATTAAACAAAGTTTTTCCAAAAATGCTTAGTTTGGGAGATCGCAATCTTTTTCCAAAAAATCTAAGTTTAGGGAAAAGTGCAAAAATAAAAAATAGTCAAGCCCATAATTTTGTAGAAGATTATTAGAGCATCGTTTAAGAGATCTTGCCATTTGTTGAGTGGTCCTTGTTATATGTACTAAATTCCTTAAATAGAAAATTTTTTTCTATTTATTTCTATATTTTCTTCTACATGTGGCTGAAGTTGGTCTTTGAAAATAATTACACCTGTAGAAAAAGTGCAGAATTGAGAAAAAAATGTAATTTGGGGATAATGTAACTTTAAGCTTCTAGATCATAATGAAGCATGAGGATAGGCGTTAGAAATATTATCCGAAGGGGAATAAGGGTGCATAGTCAGAATCTGAATGAAAAATTTAGATGTATCATATATTATAACATAAAAGTGCCTGTAACCTTGTTTTGACAAAAATTGTCAATAAGGGTAGTTTCCATAAATTCATAAATGAAACAAAAGAAAAGAGAAATTAAAAATACTGTGAATTAATCCATGATACTAATTCTATTAAAGAATTATGTTTCATGTGTCATTTCATGCATTCCTAATATGTCTAATTAATATCTCTATGATGCATAGTGTTTGTAGTTGACAATCTTTGAACAGTTGTAGGAGAGGGCAGCAAGCAAAGGGAAAAATTCTCCAAAAGAAAACGGTAACCATGAATGATTCTCAAGACCCATATGAACATGATGAGGATCCCCTTAGATAAAATATGCATGAGGGAAATGTCAATATAGAATCTAATCGGAGGAAAGAGCAAATCATCCCCAAAGTTTAGATGAAATAATGAGGAGCTTCAATTAGAGGTTGATCAAGGCTCAAGAATATCAGAACTAGATTAACATTTCCATCCTTCAAGCCTCACCTATATTCAGAATATTTCTCATCTTGGATCTATTCCAAGAAATGTTGGGAAAGAAAGAAGAAGTGTTGAAAACTGCTCTAGAAGTTGCACTGGAAAGAGGACTCCAAGTCCAAGAACTGGTTCTTTGAGAAGGGCACATAAGGTTTATTTGGAAAGGCCTTCTTCTAGTAGGTCATGCAATTCTAGAGGTTCTCGAAGTATCCCAAAGCATACTTTCAACATATTTAAAAGACAAAAAAAATTAAAATATTCCACTAGGAGAATTCAGAAAGGAAAGGCCTCCCACATTTGATGGAGAAACTAAGACAGGTCAGGAAGTAGAAGCATGGCTTCTTGGAATGAAGAAATATTTTCGAATTCATGATTTCTCATAACATGAAAAGGTTAGAATTGTTATTTACAACCTTAATGGTCGAGTGTCAATTTGGTGGGAGAAAATCATGCAAGTAAAGGGAATCAAGGAAATAAGGATCAGTTGGGAGCGATTTAAAAAGTATTTCAAGAAAAAAAATATCTACCAGGTATTAGATAACAAGAGGAAAGAATTCAATGAAATAAAATTGGGACAAAAGTTTATGAAAAAACATGTCCATAAGTTTTTGGAATTGTTAAGGTATGTAGATTACATCAAAGATGAAAGGGTAAAAATTCAAAGATTCCTTGGAAGTATTCCCTAGAATTATAGAGGTAGAATTGATTTTATTAACCCACCAACTCTTGATGAAGCCATCAGAATGGAAATGCATTGCTATGATCAAAGAAAAGGAAAATCAGAAGTTCATCCAGCATGGAAAGTAAAACCAAATGGAATATTTGACCAGCGGAGAAGTGGATTCAAGCCTCCATTTAAAACAACCAAGAAATTACCAAAAAGGTCAGCAAACATGAAGTGGAATTAATCCAGCAGTAGCAGCAGAAAAAGGGCCAAAAAGAACACTTCATTGTTGGGGATGTGGACAAAACCACATGATCAAAGATTGTCCACATCGAAGAGAGAATCCTCGAGGCTTGCATAACTTAGAAGAAGCAATTATAGTGGAGGATATGGAAATAGAAACTCCCTGAATTTATGCAACATTAGATAACCATCAGGTAGACCATTAGTCATCAGTAGTGGAAGTTGAAGGTAATATTGCTAAGCAATCTATTTATGTTTTTATTTATCGAGGATCTACTCATAGTTATGTTACTCCAAAGGTGGTTGAAATTTTTTATCTTGTAAAAAATAAGCATAATAAGTATTTGTTAGTTTAGTTAGCCACCAACACAAAAAGAAAACTGAGTGAAGTAGTGATAGGGTGCCCCATTGAGTTGAACGGACTCCTCCCAAATGTAAATTTGAATGTCATGCCATTTGGATATTATGATGTCCTTATTGGTATGGATTGTTAGGAAAATCATAGATCCTATATAGATTGCTATGAAAAGTTCCTTGAATGTGTTGATGAAGAGGGGAGGACGAGAGTGGTGAAAGGGATTCCCAAGCAAGTTTCAGTAAGGAAAATATCAACCTTGTAGTTAAGAAAGTTTTACAAGAAAGGTTGCCAATTATATGCATCCCATTAGAGGAAAAATGCCCAAATATAGAATATTATTGGCTGTTACTAAAGTTTAAACATGTGTTTCTGTAATGTCCATTATTTTAATAATTGCATAGTAGGGAAATTCCATCAATCCTACTAGTTCCCTAGGTTGGGTGGAAACATTGGAAAGTTAATAAGGGAGATAATAAATGGTGTTTAGACATTAGAATGAATAAATATTTATTTAATGGAGTTAAGTAAATGAATGCAAGTGAAAAATGAAATGGCTATGGAGAATGGAGACACATGGAGACTATGGGGCCCACCCAAGCTAGAATTCCTTTGTTAAATGGCATCCTCCTCTTGCAATCTTGAATCTATGGGAAGCCTAATGTTTTTGGAGGGATTATAAGGTTAATATACTTTTCCATATTCTTCATAGGTATAATGTGGGATGAATTTTAACTTACATGGGGAGAGGAAGAGCCAAATGGGAGTTTCATGGACACTTGGCTAGATTCCCCTTACATTTATGACATCTATGACACCAATGATGGAGATTCTATGATATTTATGACACAAGTAAGATATCAAGGCTAACATATGACATATATGGCATGTCAGGTCGAAATATACCATCCAAGAGAGCTCTCATGTGAGTTTGGGAAGCTTAATGGGCTCCTACTCAAATTTGGGGAAGGTGGAAGGCTAGAAAAGAGGGGACACATGCCAATTCATGAGCACACACCCTAATTCAACTTGGATTGAGTTTTTGGATGGATTGGGAACCTAAGAAAGATAATTAAGTTTATAAAATATAGGAAGCAACCAAGAGAATGGATTTTGATCATTTGAGAAATTGTCATTTCTGAATTCTGAGAGCTAGTGCATGACTAGTTTTCTTGCCTTAGCCAATTTCGAGGGTGAAAGATTTCCATCCAAGTTGGTGTTTGGACAGGCCACTCAGGTATTTCATGGAGCTTTAATGGAGTCTTATTTTCATGTGTAAGCTACAGAAAAGCATGTGGATTCTTCTATTGCACCATTTCTCTCAACTATTTCCAATTTTCACACCATATTCGTGCCAATGGAGGGATTGTGCTTTGAGTGAGATATTGATCTCTTTGGGGAATATTATAATTCCCATTATCTGATATTCTTATGTATATTCTATTTATTTCAAGACTCTCGGGTCATTTCCCCAATATCTTGTTGTGAACCATTGTAATGCTGATGGTTTTGAATTGGGAGAGCCTTTAATTATCCATTTCTGATTGTAATCAGTTCAATATTATCTTTTATTCATTCTCAAAAAATTTCATTAGAGGAAATTTCAACTCAAAATGGGCCTTTTAAATTTTATTCAAATTCCATGTCATCATGTGTTAGCCAATGAAATTGCTTTAAATTTGAAATACCATATAGGTCTTAAACACTTTTTTAATATAAATTTGGGGATAGGTATCATAAAAAAAATACTTTTTTTGTTTGTATTTTTGACATATCTCCCTGTGTTTTTACTCAAATTTCGATCGGTAGAGCTCGTTGGATGCAGAATTAGATTCCACATCCAACGAGTACCCACTCAGCATACTTTAGACAGACCCCGCTACCCCAAAAACAAGAAATACTTGAAAAAACGGAATGATGACATCATCATTTCATTTTTTCAGGTATTTTTGTTTTTGGGGTAGCGGGGTCCGTCAAAAGTATGCCGAGTGGGTTCTCGTTGGATGCGGAATTTAATTCTGCATCCAACGAGCTCTCTTGATCAAAATTTGAGTAAAAACACAGGGAGATATGTCAAAAATACAAACAAAAAAGTAGTTTTTTTATTTTCTTCCTCCAAAATTAATAAATATTATTTTATTATTTTAACTATTATTTTATTAGTTCATTTTAGGAGGCCCATTTTGAGTTGAAATTTCCTCTAATTCAAGTCGAAATTCCCAAGATTTGTATGTCAAAATGACTCTTAATGAGCAAACAATGACCATTTCCACTCTGTTTTGATATATGCCATGGTAATGCTTATTATTTCAAATGGAAGAATGTATCTCTGATAAATGTATGATGGATGTACTTTCATTAATGTGTCTTTCAAGTCTCATGTTCAGTACTTAATAATCGGAATCCATTTTACTCATTTTAATTGCATTAGGAGAAGATTTGGTGCCTTTTCCCCAAGGGTCAAAATTGTGATTTGGGAGTTGTTTTGGAAAGAGTCATAACAGCATGTATAAACTGAACCATGATACATGAGACTTTAAAAATGTACCTTACACATCCCTAACCTCTGTTCAGAAATTCGAGTGACTTTGGGATCATTTGTGAAGCCATTTCCGACAATTACCCAGGAGGAATCGAAGCCCCATTTTGCTAGTAAAGACTCCTACTTTGAACAAAACATTAAACAAGTTGAAGAAATAATTGGGGGTTCATAAAAAATCTCTGAACATAATATTTAAGTTCTATTATCATTCATGTACCTTCTAATAAAATTTGGAAGCATTTGGGTCAATTTGGAGGTCTAGACATCAAAACTAGTTAAGGTCCAAATTGGGGAAAAAGTGGAAAAAATTGATCATTTAATAAAAAATCGAAAAAAGGGACATTACAGTTTCTAGATGAAGTGCTAGGAATACCAAAAAAAAGGGACATTTATTTCACAATAAATCTTGTTCAATTTCCAAAGCTCCTTATAGAATGAGCACGTCGGAATCCGTAGAGTTAAAAATGCAACTACAAGAATTAATCGACAAGAAGTATATCAGACCAAGTGTGTCTCCTTTGGGAGCTCCAGTGTTATTTTTCAAGAAGAAATATGGGAATTTAAGGCTATGTATTGACTAAAGGTAGCTAAATAAAGTGACAGTTCAAAATAAGTACCCATTGCCCATAATTGGTGATTTGTTCGATCAAATGAAGGAATCCAAATTGTTTTCAAATATTGACTTGAGATATGGATACTATCAAGTGAGAATAAAAGAAGACGGCATTCACAAGACAGCCTTCTAGACAAGATATGGCCATTATAAGTTCATAGTGATGCCATTTTATTTTACCAATGCACCCACCATATTCATGTGTCTCATGAATAATGTTTTCAACAAGTATTTGAATAAGTTTGTGTTATTGTTCCTAGATGGCATTCTTGTTTACTCAAAGAATGAATAAAAACATGAGGAACATTTAAGAATGGTATTGCAAGTTCTCCAAGAGCACCAATTGTATGCAAAGCTAAAAAGGTGTGAATTCTATCAAAGAAGGTACAGTATTTGGGTCATATTATTTCAAAAGAAGGAATTTCAGTGGATCCTCAAAATATTGAATCCGTAATGGATTGGTCGACTAAAAAGAATGTCACAAATTTTAGATATTTTATGGTTCTTGCAGGATACTATAGAAGGTTCATTGAGGGATTCTCCAAGATTGTTCATCCAAACACATCACTGCAAAGATAGAATGTAAAGTTTCTATGGTCTGAAAAAATGTGAAGAAAGCTTTCAGTTATTTAAGAAGCTCCTTACTAGTGCTCATGTTTTGAATATTGTAGATCTAGAGAAATATTTTGTAGTAATCATAGATGCTTGCATCAAAGGACTAGGTAGAGTGCTTATGCAAGAAGGATTTGTGTTTTGTTATGAGTCCAGAAAATTAAAAGAGCATGAAAAGAAATATGCAACTCGCAATTTAGAGCTAGCAACATTACATCCCCTAAATATGTGGAGACATTATTTTCTAGGAAGTATATTTGAGCTTAGGACATATCACATGAGCTTAAAGTATTTGTTTGATCAACCAAGCTTAAATGCCAGGAAAGCTAGATGGATGGAATTTTTGTGTGAGTTTGATTTTGAAATAAAACATGTGAAAACAAAAGAGAACAAGGTTGTAGACATCCTTAGCATAAAATTTCATGTAGTGGCCTTAAGTATGTGTAAATCATATTTAAGAGCATGAGTTCCTGAATCCCAAAATAGTGATGAGACATACCTTCAAGTAAAAGAGAAATTGCAGTAGGGGAAATTAGATGAAAAGTGTGAAGGATATTAACTCAAAGAAAATTATCTTCTTATTTATAAATCCAGATTGTATATTCCAAATTGTGCATATTTTAAGAACGTGTTAATGGATGAAATTCATCAAATGTCATATGTTGGGCATCCAGGATATCAAAAGACAATAGCAACAGCAAGGAAGCAATACTTTTGGCATGGGATGAAAAAGGATAAAAATAATACATCGACGCTCGATGTCAAAATTTTCAACAAGTCAAGGCAGAGCATCAACATCTAGCAGGACTATTGCATCCTTTTCCCATTCCAAAGTGGAAGTGGGAAGTAATCTCTATGGATTTTATAATAGCCTTTTCAATGGTAACAAGGAATCATGATTCAATTAGGGTTTTGGTGGACAATATTTCAAAGGTAGCTCATTTAATTCCAATCAAGTCCACTCATAAAACAAGTAACATAGTGAATATTTTCATGAAGGAGATATTCATATTGCATGGGTTACCCAAGGAAATAGTTTCAGAACGATATGCAAAGTTCACATCCAATTTTTGGAAAGGGTTATTCTAGGAATTGGGAACTCAAATGAATTTTAGTATAGCATATCATCATCAAATAGATGGCCAAACTGAGAGGGTGAATCAAGTTCTTGATGATATGTTGAGAATGTATGTGATGGATAAACCATACAAGGGGGAGGATTACCTACACTTGGTAGAATTTGCATACAACAATGGTCATCAAGCATCATTGGGAATTAGTCCATTTGAGGCATTATATGGAAAAAGATGCAGAACTCTAGTGATTTGGGATATTATGGTATACAAGATAGTGCTTAGACCATAAATACTCAAGGAAATAGAACAAGAAATTGTTAAGATCGGGAAGAATTTAAAGGCGACCCAAGACAAGAAGAAACGTTATGCAGATTTGGAAAGAGTGCATAAGGAAATTAAAGTTGGGGATCATGTTTAATTGAGAGTAAAGCTAAAGATAAGTTCCCTAAAGTTGGTAAGTTGTGCCAAGTTGACACCAAGATATTTTGGGCCATTTGAAGTCCTTGATAGGATAGGGCTAGTTGCCTCAAGGATTGCATTTCCTAGTAAAATGAGAGCTCATAATTGTTGGGCTCCAGAATTGTCTTTTAAAATAATGTTATTTACATTAATTTCCCATCCTATCTACCATGTGTTGAGGCCTGAAAATCACAGGTAACAACAATTAGGGATTCTCCCCAGTAAATGTTCCCAACTATCCCGTTACTATTTGGTATGGGGAATCTGTCCGGTTTACGGTCCGGCTACCGTAGGTCAAGTAACAAAAAATAAAAGGTTTTACCGGTTACGGCCCGATCCACCGTGTGTATTTTAGTTTTTTGAATTTAAGTATGATATGCAAGTGCCTATCTAAAAATTCATATTGATAGAGAATACGAGGAGCGGTCACAATGTGATGCACAGGTTCTTACCTCTCGTCTTAACTCTCTCGCATCTAAATCACACACAGCAAGAAACTAAAACTAACTACCTAACCTATCCCTGTGGAGCAAGATTATCATTTATCAATGAGTAATGTATTTTGCGCATGCATTAAGAAAAATCACAGATAGTTGTTACTTCTTTCAAAACACATGAACATTTATAGATATATGAACAACAAGATAGCTCATTGTTTATGAAAAGCATTCATTGCCCACAGTGGAAATTTCATAGAATAAACTAGAGCACATTCATAATAAGAACATAGGTTCAAAGAGTTAGAACGATCTCACAGTTAATGGATAACAGCTGAAAACGAAATAGTTCACATTCAACAAATCCATAACACAGCATTTGAAACCTTCCACAAAGCTTTCTCCAACAGGAAACTTGTAATTTCTTTATGCAAAAGGAAATATTTCTTCTTACATCATACTCTCACAAATCTATCTGGGAAAAAGTCCCCTTACTATCTAACTCTCCTATAATTATACTACAAGCAAAACTCTTGGGCTACCCTTCGGCGACCTTTGGGCTCCCCCCCCCAACCGTTCATTGTCACAAATTTGTCTTTTAGTGAGTGTTCATGATTCATACAATACATTACATTTCAGATTTAGATTTTAAGAGCACTTTATAAAAAGGGACTAGCTTGGTAACAGATGAACTTTTCCCAAGCCTGGGCCTCTGTTGCTGTTGATCCGTTTGAGATATTAAACCTTCACTTTATCCTTCCTTTTTCTATCTCACTTTTTTATGCTTTAGCCTCTTCTTTCCTTGCTGCCTCACTCCTGTTTTGACTTTTAGATGTATCTTGCTTGCAGTAGTCACCCTGTTATGAACATAGCAGATTTTAGACCATTTAGCGTTTAACAAAGTAACACAAACTGCACTAATACGTGCGTTCTGTAAAATGAACTATAAACAATATTAATGCATGAAAAGAAAAATGACAAGGCAAAGAAAATCCTACAAGCTGGGTCTGGAAAACCTCTAAGCCTATTGTCCCACTAAAACCACAATCCCGATAGAACAGACTCTTTATCTAAAAATGAGTCGCATCTGAACTAACTCGAAACCTTGTGAAGAAAGCATGAGCCGAGACAATGCAACTAAAACTCCTCAAAACACCAAACCCCCAAACTACGCTCTTAATCTCAGAAAACCTTGACTCGACCAGCACCCATGGGAAAATTCTGCCATCCCATAAAATAGAGTGACAGCACAACAAAAATGGCAGGAAAACCCTACCAACAGTCGAAAGCAAAAACGCTAAGCATCGGGCAGATAATCCACTTCGACGGGCGAAAGTACTATAGCATCGGATGATCAGTTCAATAAGGAGCCACAACGGCGGAATACCATTAGACTACGGGTTCCGCGACAAGAATAACATCGGTGATTGGAGGATTTGCGCACTATGCGTCGGACGATTAGTCCTCAACATTTCCGCAATGTCGGCACTCCCAAATGCTAAAAACCCTCGATAGTTAAGCGTCGAAGATCGAAACCACTAAAGCATCAGCCGGATAGTTCCCTGCATAGTCTCAACGGCGGGAGACAGACTGACTAAAAGTTCCATAGTCAACATAAAATATCAGTGGTTGGAAGCTTCGAGGACTATGTATCGGTGACCAAAGGCTCAATGTTGCCGCCGTATCGGCAACGCAAAGGACTAGTTCCCCGATCAATAGTCAAAAACCATTTCAATTATGAAAATAAAGCATCGCAAAGTAAAAATTTGGTCAATAAAACCAATGCATCGGTGAAAAAATAGAACTTACCATCGGGACGTTTATTAATTAGCTTCCACAACGGCCACTGCGTAGAGAACTACGGCCCCGATTCACTGTTCAACTAACCTCCGAAAAACCAAATAAAAAAAAGTTAAGTTCCAAAAAACTTTCGGCTGGCCAGCGATAGAAAAAATTTGTTTCACCTCCGAAACAGCGGCGGCAAAGAGAACTAAAGTTTCAATTCAAACATAAATATACTTCCAATAGCAATGAAGGAAATCATTCAGATCAAAGGACATCATTTTCAAATCAACTTTAAACTCCAAAATCCAAAGCATTGGCAGACAAAAGTAGTTTTCTGAAAAGCATGAAAATAGTTGACCTCACTTTAACTTTAAACAATCCAAATTCGTAGCAGAGGGAAAACAAAAACAGAGTTCAGCAATACAAACAATCCCAGGCAAAATGAAATTAAAAGGAGGGTCCAAAATTTAAAAAAATTGGGAAAATAGTTGCAGCTGCAACACCATGATTTAATACATTTATGTTCAATAATCTTTTACTTTTTTTTTAATTAAATACGTAAATGTAAAGTTAGCCTAATATGTTATTTTTAATGTATTAAATGCAATAATTGTGTAAGTCGTAAGCATTTCGGTACTCCATCTGGCCTTTCTTCTGATCATGAGTTATGCACTGGGTTTGATTGCATTGGTTCACTAAGTTTGGATTGCCTTTGTCTTTTGGCTCTTGTTGATCCTATGATATCTTTGTCTTCCACTTCTCGTTAGTCCTATCAAACCTACATGGAAAAATCATAACCAAGAATTGATGATAACTTTGTAACAATATAAATAAAAATAGATGAAATATTAAAAAATGGATTATTATTAACATACTAATCTTTTTAAAACATAATTTGTTTAAATCCAAAATAAAACAGATTTGAAAACATCCATAAAATAAAATATTTTAAATGTTTTAAGTGGAAATGTATTAAGCATGGAAATTACATAAATATTTAAAAACATTGGTTCCATGAGCTATAAAAGGGAGGTGCACATTTCATTGACTTTCCATAGCCTACATTTGATTAAACAAACAAAATCATTAAACCAATATAATATGTATGGCACTTGCTTTCACTTTATCATATTAATGGAACTTTATTTCACTTTATCATATTAATGGAACTTTATTTCACTTTATAATATGGATGACACTTATGAATTATTTTGTTTGGATTTCACAAAACTTTGACTAATATGTAATTTATTTATTTTGACGCAGGAAATTATGAGAAAAGGAAGGCATGCACGTTTCATGAGGATGGGAAGGAAGAAGATTGGTAAAATCAAGCATACAACCAATTAAACTCAGTCACAACGTAAATCTAGCACCCAACATTCAATTTGGCAAACAAATCAGCAAAAAATCTGCTCAGAATCCGGATTTATGAACAAATTTTAGTTACAGGTCATTCAGACACTCATCCAAACGCCCATTCTGACCACGTGTTTTTAACAGACAGCATATTTTCGGGATATATTTTCGGGAAAATAGAGGTGAAATTGAAAATTTTGGCAAATGGGTTTTGTGCAGAATAGGCCCATTTCGGTCACCTCGAAGAATTTTCACAAAATTCAAATCCATTTGGGAGAAAATCATGGTTCTCTGAAACCAACTTTTCAAGAAAACGTGGTTGGTCGTTTTCTAAATTTAGAAACTAGTTGTAGCAACTCAGGAAATTGGGGGATTCGACTCTATCCTTCTCCACTGGGTTGTTCATGTATAAATTAGACCCTAGAGGTCTGGAAATGGGTTGCTAGTGTAAAAATCCATTTTTTGATAATATTGAATTGTTGCTTCTGGTTCAAATTTGTTTTTATGCGTTGGTGACTGATTAGTTCATGAATGTGAAGCCACTGTCACTTGAGAGGGCCCCTCAATGACAAGTGTGCATTTCTTTGTGTGCAAGATCGATCTCGTTCAACTATGTTTGTGTTTGTCGGCTAAGTAAATTTGTTTCTGTATTTTAATTTTGTTAATTCCAAGTTTATGCTCTGTCCTTAACATTTTGCCATTACGTTTATGCCCATTCATTGTCTTTCCTTTGCATTTTTGTCCATCTTGTTTATATTCTATCGTTTTCCTTTTGCATTGTTGCTCATTTACCTTTGCTATTTTCCCTTTCACATTCTTGTTCAAGTATATTACCTTTGCTCATTTTCCATCTTCTTCAATTCACGAATCTCAATCACATTCTCGTCACCAGTTCAGGAGGTAAATTCGAGAGACTAGTGTGAGCAAACCATAAGGAATTTTGGGAAAAGGTTCGAAACCCACTTTCCAAATGGACCCATTTAACCGTAACCATGGGAAGTTTTCAAAAATTCTTTACAAATAGGGAGAAAAACATTTCCGAACAAACCTATGTGTTTTTCCATTTGCATTTGGATCCATTCTTCTGTATTTTCGTTATCTCTTTCTTTGCAATTAGCGTAGTTTCATTTATAATCTGTTTATGCAATTTGATTTACTGTAATCGTTTATGTTGTTGTTTCCAGTAGCTTAGATTACATTATATTGTTGTGTGGATTAATATAGTTTCATTTCCAGAAGTAAATAACCGGTTGCGCACTTAGTTTTGTTTCTAGTTTGTTTTCCAACTTTATGTTTGATTTCATGGTTGCAAGTAAATAGAATTTAGTTAGTTTAATTCTGCAAATTTAGTTTAGTTGCAGTTAGATTTAATTATATCAGCCCTAATCTAGTTTTGAATTCAGTTCAATTACATTACAATTTCTTTCATTTTATGTTAGGAAGCAAGTTCTTTTTATAATTATGAATTAGTTTACATTATCCTTCTATCGAATTTGATGATTAGATAGGTTCAATTATTGTTCCTTATGTATTTTATTACCATGTGCATGAATCAGCTAATCTCGAAATCATTTAGATTAACTATTTCTTAAATTCTGTTGTTTTTTATAGACTTTCATTCAGACTGCCTGTCCAGACTGTCATTCAGACTTGTGTTCCAGTCTGTTATCTAGTCTTTCATTCGGACCTTAGCGTTTTCAATCTGATTTAAGCCTGTATCTTTAGCTCTTTGATTATGTTTCGACTTTGGTAGTTAGATTATGTTTATGTTTGTCTTTAGGACCATAGGTTAGATTGTTTAAAGTATTTATTAATTTTTGTTCCTATCTTTCACCTCCTTGCACCATAATATGTTTTGTATTTTGGTTTCTTTTGGTTTCTTAGTATTAAACATTTCAAGTTCATAAATCAGTTGTTGATTAGGTTAGATTTGTTAAACTAGTTTGCTTACATTAGTTTATGATTCCTCGCAAAGTATTTGTTTACACTTGGTCCTTAGATTAGTGTTTCAATCTGCTTTATACAATTGCATTGAGTTCGATAACTAGAGTAGGATAGTTGGTTAGTTTGCTCTTTTGAAAATATAAAGTAGTTTCGCTCATAGAATAGATAGATTAATTGGTATTTTCACTTGTAGCATAATTTCATGTTTTACAGTAATTAGTTTCATATTTGCTTTCGTAATTAATTTCAGTATTTGCTTTCGTAGTTATTTGCATGGTTAAGTAGATTCGCAACCTTGCATAAGCATATAGTTCATGCATTCATGAAATAGTTTAGTTGAATTTTTGCATGTTTTGAATAGTTAGATTTAATTTCATTAGATTAGATTGCTTTCGGACCAAGTGACCAATTTCCTAGATTAGTTGTTGCGATTTCATTTCATAGAATAGATTAGCATAACAGTAGATTAGATTTGAATTCCAGTTGTTAAATAGTTTCCATGCTTTTATAAGAATAGATTGCATTCCTGCATTTAACTCATGATAGTCATGCATGTAGTTTAACATCATGTAGTTGCATGATTAGTGCATTTGCATATCTAGTTAGCTTAGATTAGAATAAGCTTTAATCCTGCACATACAGTGTTTGCATCTCACAAGCTACCTTCCTGGGTTGACAAATTAAGTGTTGAATTAGATAGCATATATTTTACCCAATGGAAGCACCTTTAGTCCCTATGAGGGTACATGGGAGTTGGAGGATGCCATGAGAGAGGCATACCCATTTTTGTTCATTTTTTAGAACACTGAGGATAGTGTTGTTCTAAGGGAAAGGGGAATGTAATACCCTCATTTTGACTCGTGAAATGCATTGGCTTAATATCTAAATATGCAGTGTATGATTCCTAGAGCAGAGATCAAGTCCAAGTCCCCGCTAATGAATACTCAGCTTATAAAGGAAAGTATTATATATTGTTGAACATGTTCTAGTAAACCATGCAAAATGTAAAAAACATATAAATATTTATAATGCAAATAAAAGTCCAAGAGCTGGCTATGGAGGAAACTGAAATGACAGGGCTATGTTTATCCACTAGGGAGAGGTTAGGGATATGTGGGATTGAATCATTTATTTCCAAGTTTTATATTAAAATCCCATGTGCCATAAAAGGTAAGCAACTAACCAAGTGAGCTTCCATGTTGATCTTTCTTTTTGTTGTAAGGAGGTAGCTGAGAAATCAGCTCATAAATTTAATGGAGCATGGGCAGAGCCTAGAAATTTGTATGGTTGAATATGGGCTCAGCTTTAGGTACCTAGAAGTCATTTTCCTGCATGGGGATTCATTTCCCTTCATTCCCATGCCATTGTGGGGCAACCAAACTCTAATTGGAGCATGTCGTGCATTCCCAACAGTGAAAAATAGCAAAAATTGTAGCCAAAGAAAAAACCATGCCTTGAAATGTAAAAAATGCCCAGAAATTCACGTGAGTTGTTAAATCCAGTGGAGAATCCATAGACATAAACCCTGGGGAAAATTTGAGAGTGTCAAAATCCTGAAAATCTATGGGAAGACCCAAATTTTGAATCCTGGAAATTAAATTTCGTGGTTGAAAGTCACATGGCCATAAATCATAAAAATGAAAGAGAGGATTGAAGTCAAAGAGAGACCAGAGGTCAGAATTGCTTGATAAACCCAGTAAAGGGAAATATCTCTAAAGGTTTAGTAGTTTGGACCTTTATATGCCTAACTTGAATAGCAATGGAGAGAAGGGAAGCTTGAGAGACTATGTAACAAAGAAGGGGACCTTCATTGTGTTGGGTGTGGTAGGTATTGTGGGTGCCAAAGATGGATAAGACCAATTGAGATGCATGTCTCTTTGTGGTTGAGCTCACTAGCTTATCAATCTCCTTCCTTGTCTCGTTGCAAGCTTGATAAACTCAGTTGTGTGCTGGCTTAGCATGAGTATGTGTTCCTATGGTTGTGAGTGAGACTGATTAGTTCCTCCTTAGTGGATACATATCCCAGCTTGAGGGTGGCCTCTCAACTAAAAGAATATAGGCTGGACAGAGTTCCTACGGTTGTGTGGAACGTTGATCTTCCATATCCAGTTTCCTGGGAAACTTCATTCAAAAGATACGTGATTATTTATCAATTTAGTGTTGTGTTTTGATCTGAATGGTTATCATTGTTATTCATGTGATGAACATGTTGTTATATGCATGTTGTATGTGTAGAATGAATTTATATTCCACAGTGTATTTTATTTATGCATATGCACACATATTTAAATGTTATGAATTTTGTAATATGGCCATGGGGATGGTGAAATTTAGAACCCACAAAATAGTTCATGTCCCTTTGTTGGAAAGTCGATGGGAGGGGACGTGACAATTTATATTATGCATCTACACATATTTTTAATAGTGTGAATTTGTAATATGGATGTTTAGCAAAATTTGGAAGCTCGAATTTATTTAATGCCCCCTTCCATTGGTCGGATTGGATGAAGGGGGCATTACCGAGTGGTGACATAGCTTCTAGTTGTAATATCAAAGTTGTATGGGCCATAAATCTAGATTTACATGCGGAAATTAGAAATGCTTCTATAGAAAATCAGGTTTTGTTAAGTGACAGATAACGAGGAAAGAGAAATTTTGAATTAATTTTGAAATGATCTCCTTATTGTCAATTTAAAATTTTGCATAGTTATGAAATTTTCAAGAATTTGGAAATTTTAGTTGGGCCCCACCTGTACCACATGGATGAGTGACGTGGAGGAGCCTTGTGGGAAGGAAGTACAAGTTGAAGGGGGGCATGTGGGCAGAGGGTGTAATGTGTACCAGCCACATAAGATCCACGTGAAGTTGATTTCAGATGTGATGGAGCCCATAGGCGGAGAAGATCTGACCTACAAGCAGTGGTGGAGATTAATGGCTTACAGTAGTCCAGGCTTGCGATGGTGTGTGATGGTTAAATTAATTAGCACAAGCCTGAAATGGAAACCATTAAGGTGGCTTATCACCTCCTAGTGCATTCGGTCTCATAAAAAAGTTTTGGAAACAACTTTGTTAAGGAGCCTAAAACCCATTTTGCTTCTATCACGTGGAGATGTGATGCAGGGAGACATGATGTGCATAGATGTCAGAAATGATGGGCCCCCCTTAAATAATGTCAATATTGGAAGATCGTGTAGATCTAATCAATAGTGGATAGTGCTACAGGACCGTGAAGATGCTAGAAGGTTAATTAAATTGACATGAGCCTTAAATGAAAACTTCCATGTTGATGTGTCACCCTCTTGTGCATTCAAGATAGTAAAAGAAGTTTCCGGGAACCAATATCCCATGGAGCTTGAAACCACTTATGTTCAATAAGTGTTAAATGGGGTGGGGTGGAATAAAATGTGAAGAATCAAGGGAAATGGAATTTCAAGTGCCAGAAAATGAAAAGTGGAACTAATCTTATGTGCCAAATTGCACAAAATCAAAAGATTTACCAAAATAAAATATGAGGGCGCTTCCGTTGACCCACCTTACAGTTGCGGAGGCCAAAAGGGGGAAATCCCCCTAGACCCCCATTATTTTTTTATAAATCTACAAAGTTACTTCTTGAGTTTAACTATGGCTAGTGGAACAATATAAAATTGGACAAATTATGGATTATGAAGGGGTGATTCAGATATTTCTATAATTTGACAAAATGGGTTTTTCCCATAATGCATGGAAAATGACTTTCTAATTTGATGAGAATATAATGCATTTAAAAAATGTGCTTATGAACACTTTTGCAAATTTATATTCATATAGAGACATGTAAGAGTCGACATTCAGTCTAGTGCAACTAGAAGATATTTTGTCTTGATTGGGCCAAGGAGATCATCATAATGGATGATGCATAGGACCCCTATGAAGCTAAAACAAATGCAATGGGAGAAAACTTACATCTTGAGAATGCAGAGATAGAATCCAATGGTAGAAGAAACCAAGTAACTCCCCCAGACATTGTAGAAACCATGACATCCTAAGGGTGGAACTTTATAGTTGTAGAGCACATAATGAAAGGTTGATTAGAGTGAAATAAGAACATAATTATATTAATGCAGCCATGCTTCAAATTTTTACATACATTCTGTTTGTGCCAGAAATTGTTTCTAAGGCCAAAGAAACAAGCTAACACACACTCAAATATAAAACTCAATGAAATCAAGGTTTAGGGTTTCTGCAATGTGTTTTTGGTTATGAACTTTGAGAACAGTCAGGGAATACATTCATAAGTAAAGCAACTACTAAATCATAAGCAATAAAAGATGAAGATGCATGATATATATAACAATATCCAATCAGAAACAGTATTGAGGTTCATACATAAATAACAGGCATTACCAGCAAACACACATTAACCAGCAATGAATCTGTCAATTTAAGCAACTAGACAAGAAGAAATATGAAGCCAATACAAACAACTGAAGGATAGATACAATAGCTATGTACCTTACTCATAAACAAGTCTGAGAACCAACTGAGCTTGAAGACCTCCTGAAAGCTCCCAAAAATCGAACCTTCCTAATGAATTCTAAAACTCTCTAAATACTACTTTTACAAAAACAGTTAGGTATCAAAAACCCTAACTCTCCTCAACTGATTCGATGGGCTAAAGAAAATTTTAAAATATTACAAAATGTGAAATTTACTAAAAATAGTAAATCACTTAACTAATGAGCTTCTCAAAAACATAACTAATAACTAAATGAACAACTGTCTTATAGATCTTTTGCTGCCTTTGGGTTTTCTTGGAAATCCATGAGTATTTGTCTCATTACAGGATCTGGAAGGATATGCTGAATATCTGGATCTTGCATTGCTTTTGCCTGTCTCTCTTTCATTTCCTCGGGGCTTATGTCCCTCCTGTTGGTTTTGTTAATTTGCTCAATACATATCTGAATAGCTTCTAATAGTTTCTGGTTACTTTCATCATGTTTGAGACCTTCCTGATAAGCTCCATGGCTTTGTCATATTCTTTCATGAAGAACTGAACAGCAACTTTCCTCGAATAGCCTTTTGTGAATGATGGATCCAGCTCAATACACTTATTCACGTCCTTAAGACCTTCTGGCAAAGCTCCAAGCTTTGTGTAACAAGCTGCTCTATTTGTTATGTAAAAGATATCTTCATCATCCAAATCCATTACCTTTGTATAATGCTGGATAGCAGTCTCAAAATCTTTTTTCTTATAAGCTGCATCTCCAAGTTCTTTTTCTCTTTGTGTCTCTGCTTTCCGAGACTTCTTGTCCTTCTCCTCATCTGGAATATCCATTGGTTCTGGCTCTGGCTGAGGTTTTGGTGTTCTTTTTGGCTGTGGCCTACCTTTTCCTTCCCTAGCTTTTCGAAAAGTGCAGTTGCAGAAGAAAATGCTGATGTGGGCTTGGAAAGTGCCCTCTTTGAGTCATACTGAGATACTGATTGGAATGATTGACATTTAGATCCCGGAGAAACAGATGTTGGTACAAGGGTAACAGCGAAAATTTGATGAGCTGTTATACGTGTTTGAACATCAGGGTGCAACATAGCCTGTAAAATTTGATGGAACAGAGCATCTGGAAAAACCCCGCTGTACATATGACTGATCAGATACAGGGGCTATTATCTGAGCAAGAATGAACATTGCTCCAATTGTGGCCATCATATCAAATACTGGTCCAGGATCTCCACCCCTTTTTATGAGTTCCATTAAGCATTCTTCAATGGCATTTGGAGAGACATGTTCCAGCTATCCTCCAGTGGACCCACAATCTCCATTGTGGCCTGAAGACTTTTCCTTAAATGCCTAGACAGATCGTTAATTACACCAACTTCAGAAACTATTGATTTTGATCTAAACTTCCTAGCCAATATAGCAGCAATTTCAACTATATCAGTTTTTAACTGAGGCTGAAGCACTACATTTTGTAATCAAGATGTCTGATCAGGACAGACAAGAGAAAATCATCATTTCCTGTATCTTGCATTAAGTAAAGATCTAAGCATGCATAGGTTCAGTCTCACTTGATGCTTCTTCCAGTAGTGAATTCCGCAGAGGCAATTCTTCATGCCATAAAGGAAGTTTGTCTCCTGGATAAAGGCTCTTTGTCACCCCTTCAGAGTTTATAACAATAGTGCGCACAACCCCTCCACTTTCTCCATCTCTGGCAATGGCCAGAGAAACACATTTCACCACTAGAGCCTCAGCCTCTTCCTTAGTCATTCCTTCCTTCCATACTTGATCAAGGAAACCATATAGGTAGCTTGAACCAGATCCTCCAATTGCGAATGGTAGCTGCAAAATTGTTCCACCAAGAGGCACTGAATAGATGCTTCCCCCTTCATATTTATCCAAGCCACCAACAATGAGGCCGGTCTCGAGCATGTTCTTATTATTATATGATAATAGCCTTATCAAGTTAGCAACAACTTTCACAGTGGCAGGTTGCCCAAGTTGTATTATGTGTTGATGAATAAAATAGCGAACATAATCAGACACAACTTGGGAATCTGCAGCTGAGCCTGAGCGACAAAGATAAACATTGTCAGTGAGTTGAGCAATCTTATCCGAAGCTCGATTTGCCACATACATTCCAGTGCTTGTCCGTGAATCAGTTCCTAGCACTGTTCCTCCATTGTAGGTCACTCCGATAATTGTTGTACCCATGGAATGAGGGGCATCGATCCAGTCCATATCCATCGCTTTGGTATTCTACGAACCGTTGTCTTAGCCTACAGAACCCTGGCTGTGATCAACGAAACAAATGAATTCGAGGTCTGGAGAAAGCGTATGACATGTCCTGAAGAACAGAAACAGCCAATCCATTCTCAGGAGACCAATGCTTCCCCATTCTCACGAGCAAGCCCGCAGACTTTTGGAAGTAGTCCATTCAAATTGTGCATATAAGTCCTATCTGTCTGACTATATATGAAATCCTTTAATATATGACAACCAAGAATGCGCATATCATCATTTTTTGTCTGCTCACTGCCTGATCGTAACAGCTTCACAAGAACTTAGAGAGTTCGATAATGCCACCAGCATCTGCGACTGCATTTGGCCAGCTGACAGAAACACTTTCAAGTGCTTTTATTACTCTCTGTTGTAGGTTTGGAATCCCAATTCCTGCAAGGTGGACAAGTGGAGTGACAGCCTGCTGTGTTGTAATATCTAGCTAAAAATACTCCTCTGTTCTGACAAGCTGAACTGTATTTCCAGAGAGGCAAGGCAAGGTGTCAAATTGGCTATAGTTCTCAGACGGGTATCATCAATTTCACTCCTAACAACCAGGGTGAGATGTTTAAGATTTGTACATTTTTTAAGAATGATAAAAACACTTCCTTTCCGTTCATGGGAAACCAAGAGTCGAGTCTCTTCAACAACAGACCAGACAGAGTGAGCATATTGACGCCATAGAGTATACAGATTGCCTCGAATGTATAGGTGTCCTTCAGGATGCGATTTTACTGCAGACAGCACGATCATGAAGCCCTAATTTCCCGTGAAACCACCAAAACCTCAACTCAGCTCTGCAACCTCATTTCCGAACTTTGGACCCAAAATACCGGTGCACTACAAGTTTTAAATTCCAAAATAGAGATAGGGACAAAATATCTTCTCGACCAAGTCGGTTTAAACGACCAACTGTCACGTTGAACTGCGTTTGGAGCAATGATGAACACGTCTTTCCTCACAAACTGAAAACACCTGAAATCATGATAATCCTAAAGCTCACACGTAGCAAACCACTCAAAATATGGGATTAGTCATTCACCGTTTGTAATCATGACAAAAACTTGCTTGAAAATCAGAAATAATGAAGGCCACGATATTCTTGTAGCGCGCCCTTTGTAACTTTTCGCTCCAACGCTACAAGAATATCGTTAGTGCTATTTTTTCACTCTTTTTCAGCTTTTGGACACTTTGTATGAAGTTTTGAAGTTGCTAGAGTGATAGGTATGCTCATAGTATGCCTTGTGATCTCACCATTTGATAAAATAACTTTAAAAAACCCTTTAACAAAAACAAACCTATGGCTTAAAATTCAAAATTTCTAAAGCAAGCTCAAAATTTCAAATGAACACTAAACAAAATTTCCCAAAAGGAGGGCAAAATCAAAATAAAGTAAATGAAAGCCTTGAAAGAAAATGTAAATCAAACCAAAATTGAAGAAACAAATTACTGACTTAACACATTCATAGGAACATTAACCTTGGGTAGAATTCAGAAAATTAGGAAAAGAGTTGGAGTAGCTTAAGGAAGCATTCCCACAAGAGGTCACATAGTTCAAGAAGAATTTCCAGAGATAGGACATATAATCCATAAATATCTTCTAGTAAGTCATCTAACTATAAAGAATCCATCAAAGGTTCTATCTCTTTATCCCATAGGAATAAGATGAACATGCCTTTCAAGAACAACTCTCATGGAGAATTTAGGAAGGTCAAACCTCCTACATTCGATGTTGAAGTAAAATCTAGTCAAGAAGCTAAGGTTTGGCTTTTTGGGATGAGGAAGTATTTCTAATTCCAAGACTACTCAAGAAATATGAAGATATGAGTGGCTATATTCAATCTTGATGGAAGTGTGTCTATATGGTGGGATCACATGAGGCTAGTGAAGAGGATCAATGAAAGGAATATTGTTTGGAAGCGGTTGAAGAAGTAATTCATGGAAAAGTACCTCTCCTATATGTACTATGATTGAAAATAAAAGAGTTCCATGAGCTTAAATTGGGACAAATGACTATGGAAGAATATGCAAATAATTTTTGCAGTTGTTGAGATATGTCAAGTATATTAGAGGAAATTGGGTTGATCTCCACCACATCTCCACACAAAGCTTGGAGGTTTTCTTTGAAGATGATGATGCAGCCGACCCCCGGCGCCGGGCCACCCCCTCCTCCTCTGGGTTCGAATGGGGAGCCTTTACAGCAGCAGCATCAACAACAATGGATGGCGATGTAGCAGCAGGTGCCCATGCAGATGCAGCAGCAACCATTCCATGGTCAACAGCAATCTGGCGATGAGATTAAGACGCTCTGGGTCGAAGATTTGCAGTATTGGATGGACGAAAATTACTTGCATAACTGCTTTTCTAACAACGGCGAGGGTGAACTACGCATTTGTTATACATCGACAGGGAAGAGCACTATGGAATATTGGAAGCCGGTTGGCGCCGTTCAGCCCATTAGAATCGTAACCCCAAGCGATCAGGAGGGCAGCAAGGAGATTGCCTCCGCCATGGCCGATCATCATTCCGGCGATCCCACCGATGTCCAGGGCCTAGCCGATCTTGGACGCCCGGACGGCGACGGAAACAAGGAAGGTGATGGTCCTGATAAAGGCAAGGGAGGAGAGTTTCTGACCTTTTATCTTTGCGGTGGAGCGGCTATAGAACAGCTCGATGCGAGTATACAGGCCGTGGGTTTTTCTTTTTCGCATGCAAGAAATCATATTGATACCTGTCCTTATACTGTTGAAAAAATCGGAGTAACAAATTGGAGATCGAGCTGCATGCGACCTGTTAGGCCCCTATCGGTCCATCCATATGGTGAAAAAAGGTATGAATCTTATGAACGGTTTTCAGCTCTTGGCTTTGGGACAGAGGTTATCAAATACCAGATTTTTATAAAAACCCTTTCAGGAAAAACAATCTTGTTGTGGGTTTCTGCTCAAGATACAGGGGAGACCATAAAAACAATGATAGAATAGAGAGAGGGTTACTCTCGACTATTTTTTTACATTATGTACGGAGGTAAAGTACTGAATGAGGCTGATAGGCTGAGGGATTGTCAGATCTATAAGAACACTACTCTGTATGTGATGAATCGCTTGCGGGGAGGAACGTTTGGGAATAGAGGAACAGTCGGCCCCTCTTCATTCAAGGATGCAGCTCGTTCAAAGGGGCCACAGTCAACAGCAACACCACCAGCTACACAACCCAAGCCGTATATAGTGGAGAAACTGGATGATATCCCATCCTTGGAGGTCAAGAATAATGAGGTAACAAAACTCTTTAGTATTCTTCAAACACATGCTCTCATTTGCCGTTTTAATGGCTTTTGGCCCCGATCTTATGATCTTCATAACTGGATCTACACAAATTGGACAACAAATTGTCAAATTCTTTTATGCTCCAAAGGATTTTTTGTTGTACAGTTTGAATCATAGGAAGACTATCAGAAGATCATTGAGCAGTGCCCTTGGTTTTGGGGGAGAGCAGGGCTTTTCTTAACTCCCTGGTTTCCTGATTTTGATGCCAACACTATGGTGGTAACCAAAATGCCGGTATGGGTACGGTTACCCAATCTGCCCCTTCCTCTCTGGCATCATTTAGTCTTGGAAGAAATTGGCAATCTGCTGGGAAAGTTCATTAAAAGTGATACGAATCGAAACGAGCAGGGGCTTTTTACTTATGCACGAATCTGTGTGGAGATCGACCTTAGCAAGGGTCTTCCTGATCGAGTCCAGCTGATATATGAGAAGCACAAATGGATTCAGGCACTGGACTATGAAAATACTGCCTTTAAATGCAGATTTTGCCATCTAACAGGACATTTACAAGACTCGTGCCCACTGGCAAAAAGGTTTCCTAAAAAGAAACAGGGGACGAAGACAAAGGGGAAAACATGGCAGGCAGATTATGCTCCCTCTACTGATGAGGATTCGGAGGGTGAGGAAAGTGAACCAGAAGTACAAAAAGAAGAGGAGGACAATGAGGAAATAGTGAATTCAGCTGAAACTGTGATGGCACATCCCTTAGATTTCGAAACTGTTGGAAAGGAAATACTCACGGAAAACATGCAATTAACGGCTACTTCTTTAACCGGGTCAAAGCATGCACATGAATCAGAAAATTCAGATTCCGATAAAGACAAAACCCCAGTACAGCCTTCACTGGAGCAGGTGAGTAAAGAGCTGATTATAGCTACAACTCAGCCGGGGGGTTGGACAAAAGTGAAATCAAAGAAGAAAGGCAAGAAGGGGAAACTAGAGGATTTTTATAAAATCCAAAACTCCTAGTAAAATTATGTAACATTTTTGTTTTTGTTTTCTTGCAGACCATTGGTCTTGTTCCTGATGTGCATATGCACCTACAGAATGTAATTTTATATCGCTTCGGCTTGAAATAAAATTACGCTTTTTTTTCTTGGAAAAAAAAAATGTCAAGTATATCAGAGATGATAAGGTGAACATTCAGAGTTTTATAAGTGGGTTACCCCACTCATATAAAGACGTAATTGAGTTTGACGAACCTCAAACTATAGAGGAGACCATAAGAAAGGCAAAGTATTGTTATGATAAAAAAATATTCAATAAGGCATGGAAGGACAAGAAAAATGAGAAGTTTGACAAAAGGAAGAAGAGGTTCAATCCTCCTCAATTTAGAAGTCATTCATGGTAGCCATCACATGGTGTGACTAATCCAAATAGGGTGATGAGAGACAAGCCAAGAGAGATGATAGATCCACTTCAATGTTGGGGATGTGGAGAGTACCATATGCTTAGGAATTATGCACATTGAAATGGGATTGTAAAGTATGTTCACAACATCCAAGAAGCTAAAATTGTGGGTCAAGTGGCAAGGACAATTCCTAAGATCTATGCAGCGCTAGATAATCGCCAAGCAAACCATCAGTCAACTATGGTTGAAGTTGAAGGTAAGATTGTTAACCAATATATTTCTATTTTGATTGATCATGGATCTACTCATGGTTATATCACTCCTAAGATTGTAGAGATTTGTGATTTTAAAAAAATCAAAGCATAGTAAATCATGGTTGGTCCAACTAACCACTAAAATGAAGAGGAAAGTTAGTGAAATGGTGGAGAAAACTCCACTAGACTTGGATGGACTATTCACTTGTGCAAATATAAATCTTTTTCCACTTGGTTCCTGTGATATTCTCATTCGAATGGATAGGCTGGAAACTCATAGAGTTAAACTTGATTGCTAAAGCAAAACTTTTGAATGCATTGATCAAGAAGGAAACCCAAGGGTTGTAAAGGGAATCCCAAATCTAATTTCTATTAGGAATATTTTAGCCATGCAGCTAAAGTAATCATGTAGGAAATGTTGTCAATTGTATGCAACACATGTTTTGGATAAAATAGAAAATGAAATTACAAAGTTGGAGGACTATTATGTGCTACAAGGATTTAAGGATCTATTTTTCGATGAAGTGTCTAGACCATTAAGAGAATTTTGATGTAAAAAATGAGCCTCAATACAAAACAAAACAAAAATGTAGTATCAAAATCAACTTTAAAAGAACCAGACACATTATAGAGAATGATGTCATCCCTTATGGTTGAGGTGGGCATTGTTGGAGTTTATAAACATGTTTACTTGTCAAATTTAAATGGTAAATGAATGTTCATAATTGATCATGTTCATAATGGAAAACATACTCATAACTTACTTTTAAATATAATACATATGTACTCAATACTCTTAAATTACTAAATACTTTAAAAATACTAAATAAATATTTAAACTTATATTAAAATTCAAACTCAATTTAAAATTCAAAAAAAAGAGTTTACATACTTTTCACTATATGAATGACTTACTTTGTGTAGGCTTATACAGTCTCTATTTACTCTAACATATCCACAAATATCTAATACATTACCTTTGTACCTTTCATATGTATTAATTCACCTAATGACAAACCAATAAATATATTATTATTTTAATTATGTTAAATGTAATGTTTATAATGTATAATATGTGTGCTTATTAGTTCCTTCTGAAGGCTAGGAATTATTGTGATGAGTTCAATTAGTTCTCCTTTGACTTCCAAAGATTTTAGATTTTAACCAAACTTGTTGTAATAGTTCTCAGTTTTCTTATTAAATGATATATTTAATTCTATTTTTTTTCAATCTCTATTGGCTATGAACTTCGAGGTCTTATTGTAGGGATGGCAGCGAAGTTCTCGGGACAAGGATCAATATTAGAGTCCATTAATGAGTTATTAATACATATGGAAAACATTATACAATATTTTAATGCATTGTACAATTTTTTTTTGGATGTTTCCTACTTTGGCCAATACTATTGTAAAATAAAAGATGGCAACATAGTAAAACATAGCAAATTTTAATATATTCAATTTGCACCTCATGCAATATATTGCATTTGTAACTAATCCTTTTGACATGCGTTCATGATTCATATGCTGCAATATGCGCTCATGATTCATATGCTGCAATATATTGCATGCAGTAACCTACTTACCCGACCATTTGCACCGATCGGACGACCGGCAACGTCGGATGTGACCGCTCACGCGAGCCAGGTCGTCCGATCGGTGCAAATGGTAGGGTAAGTAGTGAAATCCTATATTGCATTTGTAACTAATCCTTTTGACATGCGTTTATGATTCATATGCTACAATTACAAAGTTGTCATGCTTTTCACCCCCTTGGAAATTGCAGCCATGGAAACTATTTGCTGCCTTACCGCCTTGTAAATCACCAACATGGAAGCTATTCAGGGAATCATATACGTGTTTGCAATTTCATTTCATAATTAATGTTAGAGGCTTCGATTATATACATGTTTACAATTTTATTTCATAGTTTATGTTGGAGACTTCTAGAGCAGCGTTGGCAGACTCTTGAGCAATTTTTAGGTTTGGAGCAGCTTCTTAGTTTATGGAGCAACTTCTTATTATTCTGGAATAGCTTGAGCAGTTTTTAGAGCATATTCTTATGTCCAAGGCTAAGACTTCTTCTTCTCGATGTCCAACTAACTTGGAGCAGCTTCTTATTATTCTGGAATAGCTTGAGAAGTTTATGGAGCAGCTTCTTAGATCCAAGGCTAAGACTTCTTCAACTCGATGTCTATCTAGCCTGTGTCAAGAATGTAACATATTCATAAATATGAAATTTAATAGTTTATAAATTAAGTATTTGATAATATAAACCCTAGTTAATAACAACAAGATAAAACTTATTTTATGTGTAAGAATGAAAACGCAATCCAAAATAGAATTTAATCTTGTATAATATTTATTTATTTATTTATTTATTTATTGAGGAACTTATGAAATTTCATAAGAACCTTCACTATAAATAGTTACCGTAAATAAATAAAAAATAACAAGTCTTTATCTAACCTAGATATGTACTAAGCATTCGTGGAACATAAACATACTTAGGAGACTCGGAATGAGAATGCCCAAACCAGTTAGGATACAAGATTACATATACCATGTGGTTCTTTAGGTAAAATATAATTGATAATTTACCAAATAAATTTAATGAGAATACTACAATAAGTCTGTTATTTATTAGGGTTCTACATACTTCAAATATCTACCTAGCAAAAAATTAATTCAACAGCAATGTAAGTGCATATTGGCGTAATGCTACCTGTTAAATGGGGTCAATGGATTCCACTTCCTTTTATAATACATGCATATATACATAACATACTATCCTACCACCCAATTACAAACAGAGTTGAGAAGAGAATATCTCATAAATTTATTTTCGACGCCAAGTATAAGATCAACAATTATCTAAAACAACATATGCTAAAAATTTAAAAGAGAAGCAACAAACAAGGTTAATGCTAAATGCTTGTGTTGTAAATTTGAAATCATTGCTTCTTTACTCTAGAAAGTATAGTTGCACCAGCATTCAATGGCTTATACACATCATGGTCAACGAGGTTACGGGAAGTTCTTAGCAACTCACCTCATCACAATTGCAACACTTCCACATCACTCAATTTCCATCATTTTGTGGTCCTCAATTCTCTTGGTTATGGTTGGGTCATGTGTTTCCACCTACTATTGATTCCACCAAAAAAATATTATTATAAAACCTTTATTCCAATACTTCCAAGGCTTGATAACCGAAGTTGTCATTCTTACCTTAAGACTCTAGCCATTATGTAGAGGAGGTTGGGATGAAGTGCCATGCAGGATGGATATGATGGGCTTGGAGTCTGTTGCACCAACATTACCATCTTCCTGCAAAAGTGCAAAAGAATAATGCAGACTGACTAGAAAAAATTTAAGCAAAAAAAAAACCTCCAAACTAAAGTTCGGAAAGATAAAATTGTTTGATACAACAAACAAAAGCTGAAGCCATTGTTTTTCATCCAGCACTTGTGATTATTCTAAATGTTACTAGCCGATAGAAATTGAGTTGTTGTTGAAGAGTTGTAGGGACAAAGCTGATGTTTCCAAAGCCATTGTTCTGCATATTGTCCCTATGAAGCTCTCTCGATTAAAAAACAAACTCCAATTTATTCCATATCTAAAGGTACTTGGTAGGGCTCAAGCGAAGTTGCTCCAGAAAGCTATTGGTCTACCCAACAAATGTATGAAATCCTATATAGTGCATGGCAATGTTGAAGCGTCCCTATGTTCAATGAAACATGACAGCTCTGCCCATAGGAGAAATTGCCAGCATATGGGATTCTAGCAGAGATGACTGAAAATATTTTTTAAGGATTCTAATAATATACTTAAGTATAGTATTCTAGGCGATTGTTTTGGATTGCAAAAAACATGTTTATAGATAGGTAGGCGAATATTAAATATGAAACATACAATTAACACTGAAATGTGTAAATTTTGGTGAAGATTATGATTAAAAAAACATATTTTATGCAAATATAGGCATATTAGAGACTAAAAATGACCAAATAGCGAATTTAGTTTTTGAAAAAAAAACTAAAAATAACCAATTAACTAAATTTCACCCCTAAAAATTACCCTTGATTGTTCCAAGAAGGACCATCCCATTTCCAACTGACTATAATACATCTCTTGTTTAACGCTGAAAACATTACATGTATTACTCTTTAAAAAGTTTACTAGAATTACAAATACAAAGCATGCCATTGATTTTAAATATAATACCATAAATTTAACCATAATGTTAACTTGTTTATTCTTTTCATTTGCTTTAACACTATGAGAAATAGATTCACAAATATACTGTGATTTTTTTGCATATCGTCTTTCTTGCTATGCATGCCTGGAACTTAAACTGCTAACATTGCTACTTAAATCTTCTCTGCTTTGCTTCATCATTTCTCAGCCATTGTTTGAAGGAATGGCAACATGCCATAAATCTTGTAAAATAAGAAGAAGAAAAAATTTGAAGACTAGCCCACTGATTTTGGTACTCAAACTCCTCATTGCATGGTTTTGTATTCCCACGTGGTTTCCATGGAGCAAGGTAACAACTGTCGGCTTGGTGGGTAATTTGTTGACGTCGGAGCTATTACGACGATCAGTCCCTGTGTCAATCCATGGTGTTGGATAAACATGGACTATGTGGTGCAAGTTCTGATTCGCTTGGGATTTGCTGCCTCGTTGGTCACCCTCTGCTATGTGTTGGAGTTCTTTTCCATGCATCAAATATGTACTGATCGGCGCAGCCACCTGTGAGCTTGCGGGATCTCCAACATAATATAGTAATTAACTTTCTATCACCCTGAAACTTTCGTTTACAAGAAATACCTACCCATGTAGCATTTGTCGAGGATAGAATGGAGCAAGATAATGCTTGAGAGATTTAAGTCTAAGTTCAGGATATACATACCCAGGATATCGTGATGTTTTACCCAGGAGATATTAACTTGTATTTAAGCACTTTGAAAATATGAATTGGACTTAGATGGTTAAATTGTTTCAAAACTTTTCAGGTTGTGATATCATGTTATATTGGTTTTTATATAACAACAAAGGAGTACTTCTTAACCCTATTACGATATCATATGTTTTTTTTAAAACAAAGGGACGAGTTATATATATATATATGTGTGTTTTTAACAAACTTTTATGGGGTTGCTATGTCCATGAGAAGTAATCACGGAGGGCGATCCGAAGGGGCCTCACCCCTTGCTTTGATTACGTAGCTAACCCGATGGAGACATCAAGTGAGGCCTTTATATATCAATGTATAGCCACCCAGGAATTTGACCTTGAGACCTTCTACTCACAACTTATAACACTCAACAACTTGAGCTAGCCCACTGGGATATATATATATATAAAGTAATTCACCATGGAAGCCCAATTTTATACCATGGCTACATCCACTTGGGAAAATATCTTATACTCGCTAGGAAAGTATGCATGAACTTGGGAAACATTAATAACGATAAACGGCTCACCAACCTAATATTTCATTACATACAATAGCTCCCAAGGAGCCAATGTCCCTGACAAGATTCGAACCTCGGTGGTGGCGCAATAACCAAATCTCCCAACCACCCAAGCTACTCCCAATGGACATATATATATATATAGGCATTAGCATTTTAATTTCAACCTTAATTTTTCAAGGCTCATGTTTTAACATTGAGCTAATCTTCTAAAAGAAAATTGCATTACCGGAAGCATACTAGAGAAAGATATCGAAAGAAAGGTGCTAAATATCTCCATATAAGGTTTTAATCATTCATTGTAAACTTTGTGAAGCCATATAGAAACTCAAGATTTCATGTTTCAAATGAAGTTTCAAAATTTTACATGCTCAACACTATTCTTATGTTTATGTTGTGAAAAGATAAACATAAGCTACGACAAGCTATAAGATAAACTTTGGTAAGCGACGGCAAGCTTTTTGGACTTTTTATAGAACTTTTCTTGTTAATATATCATGGTGGGTTAGCTCAAGTGGTTGAGAGTTGTTTATGCTAGCAGAAGGTCTCAGGGTAAAATCCTCGGGTGGCTATGTTGGGGCCTCACTCAATGTCCTCACTGGATTAGGCCCCGTAATCAGGGCCAACAGTTTACCTCGAATACCATCCTAAAAAAAATTGGGGAAGTACCTAAAGGCTTCCCGAGGTGTTTTAACATTAAGCTAATATTCTAAAATAAATTGAAAATCTATCGAAAAAAAGGTGCTAAATATCTCTACCTAAAATTTCAATACTTCATTGCAAGCTTTGCATAACCATATAAAAACTCAAAAATTTATGTTTCAAATTTCTAGCCCAAAATAATCCAACCATATTTGTGAAGTTTCAAAATTTTACACGATCAACACTATTCTTATGTTTACGTCATGAAAACATTTTACTTTGCTCAAAGTTATGTGAAGTTTCAAAATTTTACACGTTCAACACTATTCTTATGTTTACGATAGGTTTTGTTGGTTGGGTAGACGTGTTGGTAGATGGTTGATCTCTCTTCAAGTGGGAATTAACAGTTGGTGGTTTTTTTGGGGGTTTTTTGACTGGTATTATTGGGTGGTATTTGGTCCTCCCCGTTTTCTGGTATCTATTATTCGGTAACCCTATGTTGTTTGACAAGGTCTATGGGATTGTTGTCGAGACTGGTTAACTCCAGTTTTGTTTGGGTTGGGGTTTCACTCTGTTGTTTCCGTTGGTGGGTATACCATGATGGACTCTTCGGGGCTCTGTCTACCCTCTTTCCCTCTAGGGGGGATAGTCCGTCCTTAGCGTTATAGCTTACGTAGGAAGTCAAAAATCATGACTACTCTAGATACCAAGCGTTGTTATGTACTGGGGAGGGACGTGATGTTAGATAGGGTTTCTGAAATATGGCATAGGGCACTTATCAAGCACCTTGAATATTGTTCCATGAATAGGGAGGAATGGGTGGCTTGGACTACAGAGCACTAGAAGCCCATCCTTAATTACGTTCCCACCATTAGCTTACTTGCCAATAGATGGCTCATCTTTTTCTTCCTTGAGGTCTCGGATGCTTCTCAGATCCTGAATATGCTCTGAACCATTGTGAATGGCTCGCTGGTTCTCAGCTACTGGCATTCTAACTTTGACCCGCTCAAAGAAAGAGTTGTCAAGAGACATCTTTGGGTATTGATGCCTACTCTGCCCTTCCCTCTGTGGAACAAGGATATTCTAACAGGTATTGCCAACAAACTTGCAAGGTTCGTTGCGTTGGAAAAATACTTTCACCTTATATTTGATAAGAGAATGGCCAAGGTACTTGTTGAGATGGATGTGTCAAAGGGGCTTCTTCCTGATATTGATATTGTCTGCAATAGTTTGGTCTTCACAAAAAGAATGGACTATTTGAACATGCCTTTTAGGTGTAGTTACTGTCACGAGACTAGACATTTGAGGAATAAATGTTCTTCTTTACTCCATTGTCATCCTTTAAACCTTGGATTTTCAGACTCTGAGCTATCTCCTGGCACTCCCCTGGAAGTCCCTCTTCCTTTTGATTCCTCAGGTACCCCCACACCTCTCGGCCCCTATGACTCCTCTTCCCCAACATCCTTTGGTGACCTCACAAAGGGGGAAATTCTGTATATGCAGGACATTGAAAACTTAGCTTTGGTTGATTCCTTGACAACTCCTTCTTTGGCCCCTATTCCTACCACCTTATCGCCTCCCATTGCCCCCACACACATTTCCACTGCTCCTGAATCACCTCCCTCCTTCACTTTGGAGGACTTTTCCCCTCTACAAAGGAGTTCTACCCCCTTGACTGACTCGACTCAGAGTCCTACTGCCTCTTCGTCCTTCTTGGATCCTTCCCTTCTTAAATCCTTAGCCATATTCTCGGACAAGTCACCGGTCTCCCCCTCTACTCTCCCACTCGATTCGATCAGGTTCGAAAATGTTACTATTCGGAAAGCCAGGAAAATTAAGCCTTCTTATGTTCCTTCTGATGAAACTAGATCCTCTGGTCTATACACTCCCCTCTCAGCAAGGATCAAAGCAGCTGCTAGATCTCAGAACTCTCCTCAGGCACTTAGAGAACAGTCACTTGTTGAGCAGGTTGACTCATGAGGATTCTCTCAATGAATATTCGCAGGTTTGGAGGGCTTACTAAACAAAAATTCCTCGGGACATTGTTCTCCTCTTTGAACCCTGACATGATTCTGTTGCAAAACACTATGTGTGACCATTTTTCTGCTCTTAGTATGTTTTCCAAGATGAGGCCTGGATGGGAATTTTGTGCACTTGACTCCTAGGGCCTCTCTGGGGGTCTTCTCATTGGATGGAACCCCCACCTCACACATTGCAAGCCTTTCCACTCCTTTGCTGGCATCTTAGTCAAAGCTAGATTTAAAGGACTTAACTCTGTCTTCTCCATTTTGAATTGTTATGGGCCCTACTCTGATAGAGCGAGTCTTCTGGGATAATGTTTTGGTGGGGGACATTTTTTACTTCCCCAATCTCATTTTAGCTGGGGACTTAAACTTTACTCTATCTGATGCTGAGATCTGGGGTGAAAAAGCTCGTATTGACAACATGGTGCACTACTTCTCCCACCTTTTGGATTCAACTAACATGGTGGACTTAGCCCCCCATACTCTTGGCCCTACTTGGAGGAATGGTTGTGTGGGCCATGAGGGAGTACGTAAAAGACTTGATATATTCCTGGCGTCTATCCATATTATTCCTACATTGAACCACTATAAATCTTGGATCCAACCTTCAAAGATATCAAATCATTATCATGTTTTCCTGTAGTGGAACTTTGTTCTTACTTGTCATCTTTATCCCTTTAATTTCAATCAGGCCTGGCTCTTGGAAAAAGATTTCTGGGATCTTGTCAACTCTTCTTGGGTATCACAAGTCCACTCCACTTTATACCCTTTAAACTTCAGGACTCAAGGGCTCTGTTAAGGATTGGGAAAAAAGGAAGAACTTGGCCAGAGCAAAAGAGGCCAATGAGATTGATGATGCCATTCATGAGTTCTTTACCTCTCGGATCTCTGGTATCCTTACTATTGATGAAACCACTTAGCTCTCACAGCTAAAGGCTAGAAAAGTCTTTATTGGCCCATGAGGTTCTCTCTTGGAAACTCAAAAATAGAGTGGACTGGATAAACGAGGGAGATGCTAATACGAAATTTTTCCATTCATGTGCATCAGCCATAAGGAATTCGAAATTTATATGGGCCCTTCAAAACCAGTATGGTGAGCTGATTGAGGATGAAACTAAGCTTAAGGGTTTGGGTGCTCAGCAATTTTCTGACTTGTTTTCTGACGATGGTGCTTCCAATATTGAGGATCAACTCAAAGTCATTAGAATTTTCCCTTATTTTGTTCAGGAAGAAGATGAAGAGTGCTTTCTGGCAGATTTTACACTCTCGAAAATTGAAAGTGTACTAAAGGGATTCAAGAAAGATAAAAGTCCCAGCCCTGAGAGGTGGCCTACAGAATTCTTCCTCCATTTCTTTGACCTGGTTGGTCATGACATCCTTAGTGTTGTGGTTCAATATCGAGGAGAGGGGAGGGTATCGGGTGCTCTCAATGCTACTTTTATCACCCTCATACCTAAGTGTGATAAGCCACTTACTTTTGTTTGGTCTTCCTTGGTTCTAATGTTGTCTGTTGGATGCTTCTTTTGTGACCAAAGACCGCCTTTTCATTGATTTTTCTTTGAAAGTAGTTTTAGTCATTTATCATTTTTGTTTTTCCATTAGCGCATTACTCTTTTTTGTCTCGGTGTCTTGTTGGGCTTGTGCTTTATACTTGCTGCAGAGAATGAGAGTTTTAGATGACTTTTATTTGCATTTTTCATTTTTTTTTATTGAAAAGTACAAAATAGTTGCACTCTTAGTTGCATCTTAGATATGGATTTGAGGAGATAGTTGCATTGGATTGCTTGGATGAGAGTTGCATTTATGCTTTCATATAAGAAGGATTGCATTGGCATTCGGAAAGGAATTATTTTTTATGCATCTCATGTAGTGGCATACCCTATTTTTCATTCTACAAGATTGCACTTAGCATTGTTTGTTATGGTGTGCACTTTTATTTCACTATTGAGTCTTCATATCACTAGTTGCATGACCATTTCCTTTTGAGTAATTATAGCCAATTAAAATCAATGCATAATAAAATGAATTACACTCTTTTCTTTTTTAGGGTGCACCAACAAGACTAAGCTTTAGGGTCTTGGAATAGTTCATTGTGAGTCAATTCTCCAAGACCACTAAACAAAACAATTAGGTGTCTGTCCAGGTGAGAGAGTGAAATCCTTGGTATAATTAGTGATTCTCAGGACGCTCCTCTTACACGAGAGTTAAGCACGAGGCAGTGCACGCAATTGTGATTGGGATGACCCCTGGTTACTTTCTGTGAGCATAGAAGATATTTCTAGGATTGTATTTGTATCTGGGGGCTCTTTCGAGAGTTTCGGGCTTTGCTACCCTGCCCATACGGTCAATCCCGCCTGCGACTGTCCGCCTAAGCATTGATTATATTGAGGTGCTTAGTTTCCTTACCTAGGTTATTGAGGGGGTACTTCGCAGAGGTTATTCTCCAGGTGTCCTGGCCAAGTAGGGGTCGGATAGCACAGTCGCTATATGCGTTGAAGCTGAGGGCCACTATAATTGGTTACGAACCTCCGCTTGTTGTGTATGGGAGTCTCAAGCCTCCCCTAGGTGAGACATACCTGCTACATTTGGGAGCTCACATATCCTAACCTTGGTTTCAGGGATAATTTTAAGGAACCATACTTATTTAAAAGTGTATAAATGCTGGCGAATATTACCAATTCTTAAAACGCCAACTATAAAATGATTGGAGATATTTTTCAAAAAATATTTTAATTTCCAAGGACTTTATATCATTTATATAATAATTTGGCGATTTTTAGGGTGAAAAAATTTTACCCCATCAAAATTGGGAAAAACAAGGCTTCAAAAAATGCATAATGGCGAATCATTTTTTGGAGAAAAACATGGAAAAATAGTCCACTTGGCTAAAATTCGCCCCTAAAATTATCCCTGCTTGGTTTGCTTGTATTTTGGCTGTAGATTTTCTTAGGAGTGTGCTCCTTTTGCGCTAGTTGGCCTTTGGGATCGCAGTTACTTGAGTATATTTATGCTCTCTTAAGTTCGGGTCATTTTATTTTCGGCATGCCTGGTATCCTATCACCCATCCTTGGTCCTAGTACAGACCCTGGTGCCAGACTTGGGGGCATCACGGCCCCTTACCGTGCTCATAGATTTGGGAATGGTCATATTCCATCCTCTACTCCATTTGTGGAGGATTTTTATTCCCTTCGCTCGGTCCTTACACCGGTGGTCACCTTCACGGGGGTGGTAGTGGATGCGTGAACGTTGCATCTACACCTTACTTTCCTTTTTATGTCCCATCGTTCACCACATTGTTTCATTTGGGTACAGTTGTCATGATCATTCCTCCCTATATCATATAGTGTGGATTCTTTATTGACTATTTTGGGTTGTTTTGGACTAATATGGTTGTCATGTAGGGTCCATTTTTTGTACACTCTCTCTGAGGTTTCGACCCGTTCGTGCCTATCACAGGTATCATGTCTAAACTGGCATATAGGTTAGGACTTCACATCCGCTTGCATTTTGCATGGCCTTACGACTGTTTCATCTTAACCTTAGGTACGAACCCATTCCATGATGTCACGGAACCTTCATGCTGCTATTAGAAGTGGTATTATGCAAATGGTAGAGCTTTCCTATACATGGGTGCCTTAGTTAGCTCCCCTTTGCATTTGGTACCCATGTTGTGAGTCCTCTCTTAGGTCCAGGAATCCCTTTTAGTACTGCCATGACTTTGAGCAAGAGCTTCATACTCCTCTTGATCTTTTTGCTGGCCTTTTCCCTTGGACTCCCTTATGTCAAGTTGTAATTACATTATCATGAGTTTTGCTTTCCTTATTGAGCCTTATGCCAACTTCCCTGGATTTTCTTATCAACCATATAGCCCGAGCTTGTCTCATGTTTAGCCAAGCAGAGCCATTTTAAATATCTTTTGCAGCTTGATTCTCCATTTTTTACCGGGAGGGGACTTTCCCTCGAGTGTCGTTATCCTACACATGTTTCCTTGCATCGAGCATAGGTATGTTCTACTGCCTGGAACTAGTTTGTTTGCCCCTTGACACTCGTCTCCTCCTAGATTTGTAACTATAAAACACTTTTATTCTTTTTCAAGATTTTCAAAATATTTGAAAAAGTCCAAAAAAAATAAAAAAAACCAAAAAGTCGGACAGGAAAAGATGTTATCTTTGGCAACATTCGAGTTGTGTCACCTTCGAACAGAGCACTGTATATCACATCCATTGGTTGGGTTAATAGTTTGACTTTAGGAGTTGTACTCATTTCTCTGAGTTTATCTCCAGCAACCGGTTGAGCTTCCAGTCCCTGTAGAGCCTATGTCGATGCCTCATGTGTCACAAAGATGTCCCAGTTTTGTATATTGAGTCTATGCTGCCTATATTCAATCACCATTCACCTTTATGCTCTTGTTCGAAGGAAGATGAAGCCTGAGTCGGCCATTCCTCAATTTTCTTGACTTTGCATGTCGTCCATTCCCGATACTTGACCTGGTTTGAGCACATTATGATCGAGCTTCCACATTATACAGCTTTGCTGAGTACCTCATGTTGGATGATGGAGGATGCCTTAATTCCCTCCTTCCAGCGGATTTCATCCCATCGACTTTAGATCATTTATTCTGGGATAGGAGTCTAGAGTCATTTGAGTGCCTTGCGACTTACAGTCATCAATGGTAGGTTCTCTCGCCATCGACAGTTTTGGGAATACATCAGTGTCCCCTAACCAATGGATTCTTTCAAGTGTTTGACCTCAATACATTTATTCGCACTTGTTAGATTGCACTCTAGTACCTTGATTCCCATTTTCATTATCGATGGGTGATCTCGCGTCTGTTAATGATATACATCAATGACTGGTAATCAGACAATGGACTACTATGTTCAACCTCGACACCTTTATTCACATAGTAGTACATGTACTTGTAGCGGATTGTGTAGAAGACTTTCTAGATTGGTGGCATTTCTGATATGCTACCTACTTGATCGTGCTAGTGTTCATGAAATTTCAGCTCTCGTGACTTGATTCCAATGTATGTCAGATATCTTCAGCTTTCATGGAGATCTTGGACATTTTTATATCTTCATCATGGAGATTCTGATCTATCTATATTGTACGTGGCGATGACCACACATGTCATATATCAAGCCTATTCATGGCCATTGTACTCTTATGTATTCGGGACTGTTGTATGTATTTGCAGTCATATGCAGAGATATTTGTACTATATTGTTGGATGGTTGGTTCTTCCATCTGGTTCTTCATCACTCCACTTCTGGGATGGACTTATAATGTATTTCGGCCATCGTATCACCCCTTTGACCTCACACATTAGGGGGCATCTGTTATAGCTGATTTTACCACACATGGTAGATCACACATTTATGCCCTTCCCTGTCCCTCTATAGACTCTTTGGACCCCATGGACCATTTTTGTACCTTTGATGTTTCCAAGATCATCCCTAAAAACACTCATTATTTGTTGTACGCAACTTTTAAACCCTTTCTTGTGTATACACGCAGATATAACCTTTAAACCCGCATACATCGAGATGTGTGCAAAAGGCCAAATATTTTTGGAGTTTTCCTTGATGTGGATCCGAGTCACTTGTCTCCTGCTCTTCCATATGCCTTGAGATCGCTCGGATTTGACCTTCCATTACCCCATTGAAGCACTATATAAGGAACCCTTTGGATACATTGAAGGAGAGGAATTGAAGAGCAAGAAAACTATAGTCCATTGTTGTCGTAGCTTGCGTATACTTGAATCTGCATCCCTTTGTCCCTTGGAGCACTTTGTGTTCTTCCCAAGCTTGCCTTTTCTTGTGAGCTTGCTATTGAGAGATGGAGGATTGAGGTGGTGGAGGCCCAGGTGGAGGACTCAGTTTCTCTAGTTCGCAGACGTACCGACAGAGGTTGTCATTCATGTAATCTCTGATTTATATTAATAGAAATATCTTTTCCTGTCCAATGACGTGCATTTAAATGAATATTGAATCCATGGATGCTTTGAATTGCTTATACATTATTGATTATATATGCTAGAGTAGGTCTAACACCATTATATAGCATGCTTGTCTTGTTTTCTATTGTTGAGAGAGAAAATTGTTAACACAAGCGGGATTGGAAAAGCTCAACGGGGATCTACATCAACCATTCGAAATAAGGAATGTTTTGAGATCCTTTAGTGTTAGATGTTTTATTTCTCTTGCATATTGAGAAGGGATTGATTGTTGTGGTACACCCCAAGCCATAGGAAGTTTTCTCGGTAACAAATGGAAAGGGCATGCTCCACTTGAGCTTATGATTTTTTTTAATATTTTTCCTTCATTGCATATGTATACATTGTTTGAGGTTCTTTTTGTTGTTGCCACCAATATGCATGATCTTTATTGTCTTATCTCACACTTTTGGGAGTTGAAAGTGAGAGTGTGTCCTTGATCACACATTTGGCTGACACTAAGAAGATTAAGCTTTAAGTCCTCAACAAGCAAGAAATATTTTACTCTATCCTTCTCATCTCCAAGGCTAATTGTACTCTTTCAAACTATATTTATAGAGGCATTATATCTGAAAGTAACACTACCTCTTTTTTCTTCTTCTAGAGTGAGAAAATTTGACTGATCCACTTTCATGTGTCTTGAACATCCATTGTAAATATGTTAGTAGTTCCCTTTATCTTGAGCATAGAGTACAAGTCCACATTCTTTTTTTTCTTTTATTCTCTGTAGATTGTCTCTTCTAGATCTTCATGTTTTTTCCTCCTTTTCCAAACATTTGAGTATTCTTCTTTTTGTTTGGCAATGAAACTTTTCCCATGATGTTCTTAGGAGTTCCTATCATTATGCTTCTATAATAACGAGCTATGTGACCATAGTTATTTCACTTATAGCACGCAATATCAAGTAACTGATCAAATGAGTTGTAGTTTCTATCACCAAATCCCTGAGAACTTCTAGAATTTTTTCTCACATCATCATCCTTCAAGGTCATATAAGAGGCTCTACTTCCATTTCTCACATGATCACTTCTTGCATATGTTATACAATCTAGTTCTTTATGACCAAACTTATTAAATGAGAAACAATAGCTAAAGAATACTTTTTTTATTCCTGGGTGTGAAGAATCTTCTTGGAGGATCTACTCTTCTGAACCCATCAAGTTGTTATTGGTCATAATTTTTGTTCCTACTGTAGGAGCCTTTGAGAACATTTAGTATAGCTTTTAGTATTTTCTTCATTTTCCTTTCTTTCATCTTATTCAAAGGTATTTTGATTCTCATCATATCCAATACCTATTTTGTTGAATATTGACCTTTGATAGCTGAGAATTTTGTTCAAAGATTAAGTTCTTTTAAGGTTTTGTGTAATTAAGCATTTGACTTTTCCATATCCTTTCTTAATGAGACAACTTCATATTCTAGCATCTCACGGATTTCTTGCTTCTCCTTAAGTTGACTTCTCCCTATTTATTTTATCCTTTTTACCTCTTCTAGTTGAGTCTTCAAGCTGACAATTGTCTTCTTTGTTTCATTAATATCATAGTCCTTCCTTTCATAATTTTGAAATTGCTCCTTCTACTTTATATTCTCTTTCCACATTCTGTTAGTTTCTTCCAAGGAACTGATGAGTTTTGCTTCAATATCAATACCAATGGTTTCTTCTTCTAAATTTGACTTTGTATCCATGTTCATGAAGAGAGGTTTTTCTTCTTCTTCTTCTTCTGAAAATGGCTTTGCTTTTTTATTATCTTCATTTTCTTTATCAATAAACATTGTATCCATGACCATGAAGGGATATTTTTCTATATAATTATCTTGTCACTTTTCCTTTAAATATAAGTTATTTTTTTAAGTCTCTTCATTTCATTTAATGCACAAATGAGGTCTTCTTCAAGGTATACTTCTCCATCGGTCTCTAAATTCTCTTCATTTTCAAAATTTTCAGTTTCATCATTATGTATATCTAGGCCCATAAAGAGAAATTTCAGCATCAATATCACTCTTATCAGATGAGATATTATGTTCCATGGAGTAGATACTTTGCTTTTGCTTCTGGAAGTATTTAAATTCCTTTTAGTTTTACCTCTTCTTATTTATTTAAAGCTATGAATCTCTACATCATTGTTGTCTTTATCTTCATCATAAGGACATTTAGAATCAAAGTGAATAACTTCACCATAGTTAAAACATTTGAAAGAAATCTTACCTTTGTATTTATTGATCCCTTTCTTGAGATTTCTTATGAAGTTGTCTTCCTCTACATAGAGTCGTGATTTGAGTTGTCATTTTATTTGTACTCCCTTTTTATTATCTTCTTTGAAGCTTTGAAGGTTTTCTCCCTTCTAGATGTTTTCTCCTTTTATGTTCGCATTTCATATGTTGTGAGGACCCCATGCAATGCATCCATTGTCAATTTTTCTAGCTCCCTTAATTCCTATAGGGAAGAAACTTTAGCATCAAATCACAAGGAAAGTGACCTTAACAACTTTTGTACAGTCACAGACTCTTCAATATTCTCACTAAATCCTATGATAGTATTGACAATTTCATCTACTCTAATAAAATAGTTTACAATGTCTTTTCTTATTTCATCTTCAAACTTTCAAATTGTCCTCTATGTGTTTGAAGCTTAGCATATTTAAATTTGTTATCTCCCTTATAAATCTTCTAAATTTTATCCTAGATTTCTTTTGCTATGCTGCAATACATTACTTTGACAAGCTATTTTCTCCAATAGACTACTTAAAATAGCATTCATAACTTTTTCATTGTTGTTATATGACTTCTTCCCATCAACATCAATTGGTGGAGTTGTAGGCGATGTGTATATAACCAGAGACAACAATTTTACCGAACATCAAATCTCAATGACATCAAATAGGTTTGCATTCTTATACTCCATAAGGCATATTTATTGACATTAAATATTGGAGGTTTACAATATCCTTCCAGTTGATCCATGTGTGCTTAAAACATCCATCTTCCAATGGTTAAACTATCTCGGAAGGAGCCCTCTCTCATACCAATTGTCACGGATTATGGTTATACCAAGAGGGGGATGAATCAATATAATTCACTTTTTTCTTATTTTAACCATCATCAATTATTCATTTACTTTGAAATAATAAATACACATAAACTCAAATCACAATACATAGAATTTAACGTGGGAACCTTTTCATGAGAAAACCACAAAAATTGTCTTTATAAATTCATGTAGGAACCAACCTAATGTTACAAAGTTTGTAGACACCAAACTATTGGACACACTAATCCCCTCAAATGAACACCAACTCAAAAATATTTAGGCACCAATCTGCTCAATTGAGCACCAACTCAGTAATATGTAGGCACTAATCTATTGGAGACACCAATCCCTTGTTGTTGCTACTATTATTACCATTATTGTCGATACTGCTATTACTTCTGGTTTTGATTGTACTTTATTTTATGTTCAAACCCTATTCCAATATGCACTCTTCCAATATAAAATGCCTCTTTCTATAGATGCACCATAATCTGCTTCAAAATTTGTTTTTGATCTGCACCATTATTAGCCCCAATTATGTCATATGATCACCTTCAGGTCAACTCCATAATCTAGCATAATATCCTTCTATTTTAGCCTCATCCAAAGAAGAACCTACAAGAAAATATCCCTTCCTCTTCACAAGGTGTTCCTTCTCTTCCCTAGACAACATTATAAACCCTAATAAAAACCTTCAAGAGAATATCACCAAGAATATCTTCAAAACCCAGAAAACGTCTTCAAATCCATCTTCAAACCCTAGAAGACATTCCTCTTCCACAAGTGCACACATTTTTTAGAGCTCCATGAGTGGATGAATGATAGAACAAATAATGGGTGCCTCCTTCTATTTATACTCTTATTAAATCACTTTTTTGCCCGACATAATATTGTTCAATATCTTGGCAAAGCCGACCTAAAATTATAGTTGGTTTTACTTTACAAATCCTTTCATATATCCTCATTCCTATGGAGTTAGAGGGTGTTCCCTATATTTTTGGAAAGGGATCAGAATAATATTTCCAACCATGTAACATATACTCCAATTTGATCTAGGTATCTAGAGTAAAAAATCCTTAAAAGATAAGGTATCCAAACTTAGCATCAAAAATCCAAAAACAATATTTCCAACAATATCCATCTTGCAATCTTTATCTTGGACATATGTAGTGTCCCCTTGCCTTTGACATCAATGACAACAATATTTCCATCATTAGGATAGGACCCTAAAATCCCCCCCCCCCCTTCAAAATCAATGTTGGCCTCAAGGTTGAAGATGCAGAAATTGTTGTTATTTTTTGTTTGTTCCCAAGTGTCACCTTCTGGCATCATATCCTTCCATCAGATCAAAAATTATTTGATTGTGCACCTATGCAATTGTCATTCCCTATAAGCCAAGATTTTTTTTCGGTTGGATCCAAATGGAACCTTCTTAATCCAATTTTAGTAAGATGGTCTACACTTTACACTTAGAAACTGCCACTTTTATAAGGTGAGAGACACAAAATACTTGGTGAATCTTGGAGTGATTAGGAAAATCGAACTTGTAGGCCATGTGTCCAATGTGTTGTAGGATTTTGTGCTCCATAAAACTTTGAAGCTATCTTCTTATGGATATTATACTTGAGGTATGTTTGTTTATATTGTTGGAGTCGAAGAAGCACTAGATCCCCTACTTCAAAGGAAATATTGTAGTGATGTTGATATGCCTATTGTTTAATTCTATTTTGATCGATAACTATAATGATCTTAATGGTGTGGAGAATAAATACTCTAGTGCAAAGTGTTTTGTTCACAACCTAAACCCTGGAGGTTCCTAGTTAATAGGAAATTACAAATAAAGGTGTTTGGCCATACACTACACTATATGTTGTCATCTTGGTGGATCCATGATAAGTGATATTGTACTACCACTTCGCCAAAGGAATCCATAAGGACCAGTGGTGTGGCATGTCATACATAAAGCATTGCAAGTAGGTTTCCACTAATTTATTGACCACTTCTGTTTGACCATCCTTTTGGGGTGGATAGGTTATGCTAAGATCAAATTGGGTACCTTGAATTTTAAGCAGCTCCTTCCAAAATTGCTTGTGAAGGTAGGGTCTTGATCAAATACAATAGAATTCAGCATGCCATGGAGCTTAAAAGAATGATATATGAATACTTTTCCCACTAGTGAGTGTGCAAAAGATTTCGGCAAGGCACAAATTCAAAAGTGAGCATATCTGGTCAAACAATTGACTACCACCTCAATGATTATTGTATTGCATGCCTTATGAAGGCCCATAATAAAATCCATAGAGATGTCCATCTAGATATAATTGGGAAACGATTTTGGTTGCAAAGCACCTAGTGACTTCATTATTTCACCCTTTTTTCATTGGCAAGTATCGTAGGCTACAAAAAAGTTGTGGATATATTTTTCATGCCTTCCCAAAAGAATGAGCACTTAATTATTTCATAGGTTTTACAAAATATCAAGTGGTATCTTGTGGATGTTGAATGTAACTCCTCTAAGATTCCTGGTTTTAAGGACAAATCTGAGGTGAGAAAAAATGCATACCTTATGACTCAAGATATTTTGGTTCCATGTATACCCAAGTGGAGGTTAAAGTTTTCTTGTATCCATTCAATGAGGTTTTATATTGTGTATTACGCAAACCATTATCAATGTGATTCGTTGAGTCACCCTGGAACTGGCAAGGACAATGCAGAGGGAACCCTTCTCCTCAAATTGTTGATACAAATCATTTTCCTCCACGATGTCATTACCCTTATTTTTTATGATCTTATAATCATATCTTAGCATCTTAGTGACCCATTTATGTTTCTCTTGTGAGGACAATAATTGTTCCATGAAATAATTGAAACTGTGATGGTTTATCTTGATCTAGAAATGTCATTTGATTAAATATGGTCACCGTGTCTCAGCGACATTAAGGATAGCCATCATTTTTTTCCATATGTGGAATTCCCCAATTTCCTCTCACAGAGCTCCTTATTGTTCAAGGCTAATGCACATTTGTTTTTTAGTAACCACTCTCAGGCATCACATTCTAAGATGAAAGTCTTAGTGCAATCTAGCATGGCCAGCATAAGTGTAGTGCAAATAGAATCATCTAAGGTGGAGAAGGCATGCTCCGCTGCCGCATTCTAGGAGAAAGCATTCATTTTTAGCAATGATGTAAGAGGAGACACAATTTTCCCATAATTTTGCACAAACTTATGATAGTAACCAATAAGTTTGAGGAATCCTCTCAAGCTCTTGAGAGTTTTGGGGTGAGGCCAATACTGCATGGATTCCACTTTCTTGGGGTCCATACATACACCATCTTAACTCACAATATGGCCCAAATATTCAACCTCAATCGCCCCAAAAATAGATTTGGAGGATTTAACAAATAACTAGTGATCCTGTAATAATTGAAATGTACAAGCAACATGCTTGAGGTGGTTTTCCCAAGTGGGGTTGTATACCAAGATATCATCGAAGAAAACTAGGGGAAAATGATAGAGGAAAGGGTCAAAGATCTAATCTATGAGGCTTATAAAAGTGTGCGGGCCATTGCATACACTGAAGGGAATGACTAAGAACTAGTAATGACCCTCTTGAGTGTGAAAAGTTGTCTTGGGTATGTCTACCTCTTTTATCCAGAGTTGATGGTAAACCAAGAAAAGGTCGAGTTTGGAGAAGAATTAGGCTCCTTGGAACTCATCTACAAGATCGTAAATGACAGGAATAGGAAATTTATCTTTGATGGTTAATTTGTTGAGAGCTCAAAAATCAAGACACTTGCACCAAGCAACTTCCTTTTTTAGGACCATAACCACCAGTGAGGAATAATGGCTTATGTTGAAATGAATTATGGTGGCCTCCAGTAATTCTTGGAATATTTTTTCAATAGTGAAAAAGGGTGGCAATAAGGGAGGACATAATTAGGAGGTTGGTTTCCTAGGATTAAAGGAATACCATGGTCATATTCCCCATGGGATGGGGGTAAACCATGCGGTTCCTTACAAACATGTTGATATTGTGAGAGAACCTATTGCAAGTTAGGGTGAATCTCTAATGTGGTTGTTTCCATGACTTGGATGGAATTGAATTGAGTAATGACACCTAAGTGGCATTTCTTCAATAAAGTTTCCATATGGTGGGAGGCGACAATTTTAAGAGAATTGGAGGTAAGTCCGTTCAAGTGATCTGTGTTTCCAACCTAAGTAAAATTTAGAGAGAGTACCTTTAAATACATGGTGATAGGACACAAAGTCCTTATCCATTCAACCCCCAAAACTATATCGTAACCACACATGTCAATAACAAACATATGTGTTTTGAAATGGTAGTCACTCATTTGGAGTTTCACATTTTCACAACAACCACCGCATTTCATCAAAACCATAATTGCTATCATAATTTGGAAATTGGATAGAAAGTGAATATATTAATGTGTGTCTTAAGCCACTCATTGATGAATGAAATTATGGGTGTTGTCACTATTAATCAATACAATTACTCTCTAGTGCTTGATGTAGCCAATTAGTTTCAATGTTTTGAGGTGTGGATGAACAGGATAAGACACAGAGTGAGATTTGGTGTTGCTCCTCCTGTATTAGCATATCATGAGCATTTACTAAAGGGTGCATAGTATCCTCCATGTCAAGTTATCACAGAGATTCCATGGTGGTGTCCTCAAGGGAATCATGTGGGGATGCATGGATTTGAAATAGTTTCTATTCTTTGAATTTATACCCCATAAATATTTTCCATTATAGTTGTAGCAAGTTGGAGGTGTTGACGCTCATCCATGGCATCTAGGGTTAACTTGTGGATTTGAAACAACTAGGTGGTGTATTTTTTGGAGTAGGATCCAAGAGAGACACTATGCAAATGGGAAATGAAGGGAACTTGGGTTGGGAATTGATCACTAGTTCAATTTCTTGGGATCTATCACAACCTTTCAACCAAGTGGAATTTCATTGCATAAGGACATGTACGTGAATTTCCTCTTTGAGGAAACTATTGAAACATTCTTAAAAAAACAATCAAAGAGGCCTTCTATGCAGATTGGCAATTGTTGAAATGTTATAATATAGTCTGGAATGATGCCAATCTAGTGCACTTTGGTCAACCTACCCAAGTTAACTAACTGCCAAAGTTGTCCAATGTTTGCACTAACTCCCATAGTCACCTCCAATCTACCTATTGTCCATCTTCTTCAAGTTGTTTGACATTCTTAATCTCTTCATATAAAGTCGACCAAAGAGGGAAGTCAATTAAAAGCATGTGTTTGATTATAAATTTAGCAATCGTGGCTTAGAGATATCTCAACTTGGAGTAATAGTTGGTTGGATAAATTGTTGACTTAATCTTGGGTATATGAAGACCACCGATCAATTTCAGTTTATATGAAGCTTGTTGATCAACCATCTAAATCAAGATATGAGAATTATAATGTTACAAATTACTTTTATCGGTTTCTATTTATTTTGAGTTGACCATTGTACTTGCTAACCCCTTATTTTTGGTTGATAACGATGTGATATGGTTGGCTTCTAATCTAGTTGATGCTCAAAGTAATCAATATTGATATTAACAATGTGATCAATGGTACATTTATATAAAGGCTTAACTTTTAATTACAAAGAAAAGTATGAGTCCCATTTACCACCTATTGGTTCATAAACATGTCGGCTCATCAAACGCGATGGGAGGAACCACCTGACTACTCTTGTTTTCAAAGACTTACCTATCAACCCAGCTTCCTAAGTATTCTTAACGTCTAGATATCATTTTTTATATCATTTTTTGTAACAACTCAACTGCCAGTTTTAACTTGTCAAAGCTATTTTTAATCCTCGTGGCAGTCAAGAAGAATACATCATACAAACACATAGAAAAAGAGCTTAATGATAAAGATGATGACACAAAGAACACCTGAACCATTTGATCCCATCGTGTATAAATGTAGAGGCATCTCTTGGATTGTGACTTTAGAAGTTGAAGACAGAGAAATAATGCAAAAAGAAGAGAAAAAATGGCCTCGGTTCTAAGTCGTTGTAGATGAGTCCATCTAGGTGATTAAAGGTTAATAGTTCACCAACTGTTACCCGATTGAAGATAGATATTAAAGAATTGCACGTCCTAGTTGTTTGTGCATAATTTTTCACTTCAAGGACGAAGCAAATTTTGTGGGTGGGGGAGATGTTGGAGGGACCCTTTGGGCCCCTTAATTGTCATCATTTACTTATGTTACATAACCTAACTAAAGAAGCAGTTGGAGAAAGTGTAACCGCTCAAACCATGACTATGATGTATAAAATACCTCTCAAGATGAATAATAAATTGACCAAATGTTTTGTCCAATACTTGTTCTTCTTGGTAGTTTGTTGTGTATGCTTCTATTCTCTGCTTGAATGTGTGTTCAACCTACAAATTCAACACTGAGCGATGGCATCAATCACTGTCCAATCATTCTCCCTATCATATTTTATTACTCCACTAAATGTGTCCTTGACCTAAGCATGGATTACAGGACTTCCATGCTAGCTTGAATATTTTGGCGAAGATTTTGGTTTGTTGTCTCCATGTCACTCTAGTGAATCAGCTTTCCCTAGATGCTCTAGTTGTAGGTGTGTACCATTGGAGAGAAAAGGTATGTGCCAGACCCACACAAAAAGGGTTGTGAGAGATGTATATCAAAATGATAAACATGCTGCAAGTATTATATGGAGAGAGATCACAAATAAGGGTTTTTGAGACCACCTAAAAAGGGTTGTTAGAGATATATATCAAAACAATCAGCACGATGGAAGGATTCGTTTGAGATAGGTCTCAAAAAAGGGTTTTGGGACTCCCCATACTTTTTTTATACTATGGAGGGATTATTACTCGTATTTGAATATTATCGCACTGATAGAATTATCAAATTCCTATTGGATGCAAAAATGTAGGAATTTTTTGGCGGCCCCACAAAGAATTTGGTTACTATACTAATTGCTCTACATAATGTCTCAATTCCTCATGAATGTAAAGTGGTAGAAATTTCACTTGCAAGCTATAGAGATTAGGGCTTCCAAGGTCCCGAGGACAAAGGATTTTTAAGCAATATAGCTCACTAATATACTTGTTGGGTTCAATAGTAATACTTAACCCAATCTCTCGGGGCTCTAAATAAGGAGGCTCAATCATACCCTTAGTCGTACTACCCAATACTTGTGGGGTCCAATAGTAGTACTTAACCCAATCTCTCAGAGCTCCAACTAAGAAGGCTCAATCGTACCCTTAGTCGTACTAACCAATTACCCAAGTACATGAGAGTATCCTCCCAAGTTCTATGCTTGGTGCCAATATAGAAACAAAATGATCGATTAGATTATCTACAACTAGTGTCAAGTGACATTTTGTGTGCAGGTGTTGTCTAATTTGGTATTATTCGAAGGGGTACCAATAAATGTTACAATGGTGTCCAACAGCTATTTCAATCGAGGGTACAACATGAGCAAGTAACCATTGTATGCTTTACATGTATGCTTCCCCAACCGTAATTTTACCCACTAAATGACATATCTATGTTATAATTTAAAACACTAGAACACATCTCTAGACTAAAAAAAATACAAAAAATATTGCAGGTGTGTTAGCTAAGGAAAGTGACTCTAATACCACCTGTGGTGTTCTTTAGCCATGAAACTTATAACAACATAGGCTATACTGATTTAAGATGTAATAAACTATAATTTATAGTGCATAACAAGAAACATTAGGAAATAGAAAGATAAATATTGAAGGAAACGGGATTTATGTTATGTGAATAAATTCAGGGAGTAATTTTCACTTGCCTCTTAAGGTTGGGCAACCTTTCACTTGAGAAGAGCTCCAATACAATAATTCTTGACAAAATTATGCATAGTCTTATAGGTCTTTAAATATGCTTACCAAATCCAAATCCCTAACTACTTGACATGGTAAAATAATTAATAAATACCAACTTCCTAGTGGGTCTGAATGAATAGAGAGGCCATTTTTACATCAATTGATGACTACTAACTACTCGATCTTATTTCAAACACATGGTCGTAGACATTACTCTTATAGTAAGGTGGTTTAGGGTAGGACCCTAATATTCAGTAACCACAAATAATCTCACTATTTTGAGAGTCGAAAGAGTTTACTCCATGACCAAATATTGTTGGAGTATGATTTTAATGTTTATTTTTCTTGTATTTCATGCTCCAATATCCAACACCAGCACCAATAAATGTATATAAGTAGACATAACACTAACCACCCTGATTGAGTTCAGGTTTATTCATTAGACTTACATTTTACTAAGAAATGAAAAGGATTCACGGAGGTGCCCATTATGGGAATAAGCAAAAAAGGTTGTTCTCCATTACACAACAATTGCATAAACACATTAACACCAATAACTCTAATTCAAATATACTCTATATCAAGTGGAACTACATACCTTATTCCATAGCCAATAAGTGGGAATAAGAAGACACAACAACAACTATGGGGATTTAGTTAGGCTTTGTAAATTGGACTTGTGTTTCATTTAAGAATACCAAGGCTTCATGGAAGTCCAAATAATGGTATCCCATGACACAACATTGTATCAAGCACATTACCAACAATAGCATGATATCCAAATCTAATTCTAGATGAGTTTCAAATCTACTCCTTATTTATTAATTATGGCTCTAATTACCTTCTTCTAGAGATAATAAATCAACAATGGGTAGAAGCAATGCACCTCAATTTCAAAGAATGCGATCAAAGTTAAGGGATAAGGAGCCTTCACTACCAAACAATGTTTTGTCTAATCATTTAGAGGACAGTGTGGATTTCCTCTACTCATCTTGGAGATAATTGGAGGACACTACAAAAGATTTATTAGTACAATTGGATGTTACACAAAGCCAAGGTTCTCAGTAGAAAAAGGAACACATGGACCAAGTATCGCATTTGGTCAAGGAATTCACCACAAGTCATGGTTGATTACACACAAATACATAATAGAGAAAGATTATATTTCTAGTTGTGTAGGATTATATAGGCTTATTGGAGAATTTCTAGAGGTTGGATAGGGAGATATGGGAATGACTTAAGGTCATGAATGCATATAAGCATAATCTATGATAATCCCCTTATATAAAAAATAGAAGTACATGAGAATCCAAGTTATTGATGAATAGTTGGATGTAGTACATGTGACCATAATTGCTCACAATAAATCCTTGTGGGATTTCAAATCCACTACATAATGCATGTATTGTACGCTTCAACAACTTGACTCGTTTGTAGATACAACATGGACAATATTAGGGAAGACTAATCCTAATGCGTTAGACAGTGAGTAGGCTCAAGCATTCATTGTATGTGCCTCACTTTTGAGGGGAAATGGAAGTTGCATGTTGATTAGCTTGAATCCTTCTGCAATCAAACCCTTTCTAGTGTCCCCAAGTTGGATCCCTCATTTGAGGAATCAAAAGACTAGTAGGATTGACTTGAGGGAGAGTCAACGATTGTGGTTAGGACTTGTTGGCCCCTTCATTTTGAAAGTCAAATCATGGAAGATGGATGTAGTAGATAGTGCATGGGTATTTGTGCAAGAGCACATGATGTAAAACTAAAAAGATATCAATTTGTTTAATTGCATTAGTTAAATTGTAACCATCTTAATGTGGTCAAAACTAACACTACTTTTATATAAAAAGCCATGAAGGGTTAAGGGAGGGGGTTGGATAAAATGATATGAAGAGAGATTGATAACTATGGGAAGGATATTGTTATGATTTTTGAGCTACATGATACCAATCCCCTAGATTGTAAGGAATATAAATTGGCTCTAGTCAAGAAATGTCAATGGAATAAAAATTATTAGTAACCCCGAGTTTTAATTTTGTTGTGCAATGTGTTTTGATGAATGAATTTTTTTTTTGTTCTTGCTTTAAGCATGTGTTTATTTTGAGATGTCACACGATGAAATTTATTTCTTAACAATAACAGTTAATTACTAAATAATTATCATGTTTGGAGTTGTGTCCTCCTTCTAGTATTTTCCCTCATTCATCTTCAATCTTGGTTGTGCTTTGGGTGAGACCTTCTTCGTATGAGAGGATTGAAAATGATAGCAAAACTAAACTACATGGGACCTTTGTTTTCTCCTACATAATTAACTTGGTCTCGACCTATCACTAATATTCTTTTTGCTCCTTCAATGACCTCTCTTTTTATCTTTTCCTTGAGGTGGGGCGTGTCCTAATTCAAATGTAAAATATGGATGGGGTAAAGTTGAGGTCGAGGTCAATCTTGGTTTTATGGTTGTCATCTTTGTTGTTGCCATTGACTTTATTGTTTTCATCTCTATGCATGAGAGGGGTTTTCTTGTTGTGGTTTTAATCATTATATACCTTATATGTATACTATTAAATATATATGTTATAACATGCATATATGCTATAACGTATATGCATGTTCTAATATACATATATGTAAGTATATATATGCATAAATATATATACTTACATATATGTGTGGGTGTGGGTGTGGGTTTGGGTGTATGTGTGTGTACATACATATATATGTACATATATATATATGCATGTACACACACACGCATATAATAACACACACACACATATATGGATATATGTGTGTGTNTCAATATAATATATGTCTGGTATCTTAGGCATTTCTTAGTTGATTTTTTTATTTGCATTGTGTGAACTATGGTTTGTCAAGAAGAAATACCAATGCAACAATGATTGAGAAGTTTTGAACTAATCTCATGATATTCCAACAACAGGGAATCAAGCCTAACATTATTTGCAACTTTAATATCCAACACATCTCAATCAATTGATAGGAGATGGAAAATTCAAGGGACCTTGTCCCCTTCATTGATAAATATTACCATCAAACTTCCAACACTAGGAGATATCAATTAACTCAAGTAGATTCAATCCCTCCAAATTTCAATTGTATATGGAGAACTTAAACTAGATAAGGGATAATAAACCTCTTAACTCTAGCTACTATGTTGGAAAAGAAGAAAACAAGTAGACAAAATCCATCAACCAAGGATTTGGTTGATTGGATTAGTTGGATAATATATCATCAATTTAGTATATATATAATCTTATATGGTAGTGATAGGTTGCACTTTTTTATTTTATTTCTATTTTGTTATTGATAACTAGCTCAAGTTGTGTCAAAGAAGACAAATTTAAGTCCTCTTTGATATGTGACATTTATTTAACAAGAGGAACAAAATTTGGTTGAGGTTTTGTTTTTCTAAATAGTCTACATTATTCCAAGAGCTCCCTTGGGTAGGGACTACTCAAGGGGAGGTGACATGAATCCTCATTTCATTTCATTATTGCCATTGGTATTATATAGCGAGTTTATTTAGATTTATATAAAACAAAGTATTTGCATTCTACCAATTATGCATTATCAACACTTTTATTTTAATGCAGTTTCATGATCGCTCTTATTGGTTTGAATTGTAATGATGAGTTCTTTGGAATGCGGACCTTGTGAATATATAAACATGATTATTAATTTTTCCCTTACTTCTTTATTCTTATATATGCATAGTAGTAACTAATTCCAAGGATCCTCCTCACTCTGTTATCCTCTCATCTACTAGGAAGTGGTCTTACATTTGTTTAACTTTTAGCAAAATGTAAGAAGATGGAAACTAAAACCGTTACCTTATTATATGGGAAGTGAAGAAGAATGAGTTGCTTGTGGTTGTTTATTCATCTTACTACAACATAATTAGGATTCTAGAACTATATTAGACTTACGTAGTTTGCATATACATTGCACAATAAGTCGCATTTTTTATTTTGTCTATAGGAATCAACAACTAGGGCAGTGCTCATGCACATAAGACACGAGATCAATTCCCGTCCACTACCACTATACCCTCAGGTGCACCCACACTGCCCCTACATGGTTACACAAGATATTCAAGGTTTGAACCCACGACGTCATAAGGAGTGCTTTAATAGTGCACATTCTGAGGGCTACAATAACTCACAAATTTACATGATCCCTGGGTAGAAAATTTAAACTAAATCGTGGAGTTTAGTATATATTATTTTAATTATGTATCCCAACACTTTTTGGCATCATTGCTAGGGAAATTGATAAAAATTGGAATAGGATAATCTAGAAAAGAATAGAAGGAAAAACAACACACGTCATATCATAAATAGGTTGTATGCATTGATATAAGGATAAGTTTGGATGCTTTATACCAAAGACTCATATTTATGGTGGTGATGAAGTAGAAACAAGCAACTACGAAGACAACAATAAAAGTTTGAATATTTCTTAAGGAAACCTATTGAAGGAAAATCCAACAAACATCCAATTGTTGAAGAATCTAACGAAGGAGAGAACTTTGTTGGGATTTTTTTATAAATCCTTTTCCACTTTAAGAAAATATTGAAAGTTACAAAAGAATCGCCATCGTTGAATATCATAGTAGAGGAATATCAACCTGATGTTTTTCAATTTCCAATTCATGAAACTAAAGAGGAAACAAAGATGAAGAACACACATCATTTTGTTCTTCCCCATTTCCATGGGCTAAATACTGAAGACTTGTATATATATATATTTTTAGTGTGCTTTTCTCTATAAAATTTATAATGTTTAAAAAATAGATTTTGAGAATTTGAGATTCTTCCCTTCCGTGATAAATGAAGTAGCTTTGAGGTGGTTCATGAGTTGCGACAAAAATAGTATCAACAATTGGGATCGAATGAATGGTACTTTCATTAATAAGTACATGGATTATTGCAAAGCCTGATATGCCAAGGATAATATATTTTGAATGGAACAAGAACACAATGATTATTTATAGGATTATTAAGAAAAGTTCCAACTCAGCTAGACGGGGGCTAACACTTACACATTATGTCCAAAAGTTTTCAAATAAGTACTCCTTAAAAGAGTAATAGAGGACTTGATGGAAACCTTGAACCACCTTGCAAATGGTGATACCTTTCAGCTATAATATGAGAACATAAAGCAAGTATTCAATAATTACTCCAGAGTTGTAAGTAAAAAAGAATAGAGATTGCAGAAATGTTGTTTCACCATCATCAAGGGCAGCAATAACAAGTCTCACAGAGTTTGAAATTGGGACCTTACTGGTGGACATAAAGACTAATATACTACATTCATTAGTTTTGCAATTAGATACTGTGCATATCAAGAGAAAATAGGGAGATGTTAAAAAGGATCTAGTTCTTATCTACCCTAAAATCATAAGAATATTAACCTCTTACTTATGTTATAAGGATTTAGGGTGTTCAAAATAGGTTGAAGATATGATGATTTTATGTAAGTCATTGCAAAATTTCAAGTTTCAACTCCATATCTTGACATGTAAGCAACAATTGAAGGAACTAATGTTGCATTTCACTCCTTGTGCTCAACATTTCCCTTCATCGGAAGGTACTTTGAACTTTTTTAGGGAGGTATAGGTAGTATTGATTTAAGTCCATCAATGTCATGTACTCATCCCCCTTGGTAATCTTATTTAGGAAGAGGGGGAACCTTATGTATTTATCCACTATACTTGGTCCTTTTATTATACTTGATTCCCTTTCCATTCAAAATAATTACCTTTCACAACTATCATCGGGTCAATCCGCAAGATTTTACCTAGACTCATTTGAATTCAGTACATAGTCATTAGGTTGCATTCAAATAATTCTTTGGTCTCTTTCGTAACATGTACAAGTGTAAGCCATCAACCCTTCTTTCAAATAATTCACTTTGAAATATAAAACTATGTCCATTGAGTCGTGTGACATGTTTTCAACCACATTTAAAATATATCATTAGGCTTGTCCTAAATATAGTTCCCATGCATAAGAAAAATCCATCAACCATATTCAAATTATCTCCCCTCTTTTGAAAGATATCCCCGATGACAATGGCAACAGGCTCTTTTGAAAGATGGCCATCAACCATTTTCAAAATATCCACCTAATAGACAATTAAGCCCCTTTGAAAGAAACGTGTTTCAAATGCTCTTGGTAGGCCATCATTCCAACTTGAAAAAACATATTTCCTTAACCCCCAATAGGCCTTGGGCCAATTCGACAGAACAAACTTTTGAATACCCCTGTTATGCCATTGGCTCAACTTAAAATTAAACTCTTTTTAATATCCCCGATAAACCTTTAGACCCCTTTTAAGATCTCATTTCAAAAGATAGATACAAGGACCATCAACCACTTTCAAAAGATCTTCTTTTGAAACCAAATGATAGATCATTTAGCCATTTTGAAATAGCATCTTTTGAATCCACAATAGACTATTCCATCCTTTTGAAATATGGCCATCCACCACTTTTGAAATATTTTCTTGAAAGGCCATCAAGGCATTTTTAAATTTATTCTAGGATTTGATAGCAAATCAAATTCCAATGGCCTCATTTGAAGGTAACACCTTGAATTCCAACAAAAGGATTTAATCCATCATGTCCATTCAAAAGATGTAGGTAATTTTAAAAGATTGCGTCAATAGGTCTTTGGGCCTACTTGAAAGATGTCATAATGGGCTACAAGTACAACAAGAGGGTTTTTTTTTAGACAAAAACAATTATGATGTATTTATAAAGGTGGTATAACCACAAAAACAGAGCCACAGTTAACATAGGTGCCCTTATGGTAGTGGAAAATAGAGTTCATATAGTGTCAATCCTTATAGAGTTCAGATAGTGCCAGTCCTATACATCCCACAAAGCATAGATACTGCCAATCCTATACAGCCTACAAATTTTATCAAAAAGAGACAGAGGACTTCTAACTAAATGCTAATATCAACAAACAGAAGCAAGAAATCCAGAAACGAATACCTAAACGACTGAAATTCATTTATATTTCTAGACATAATGAGATGATGAACCTAAGAAGTTCGTTGCTTCCAGCTTTACCACCTTCAATTCTAGCTTCTTGAACTTAATTTCCAATTCTACCAGCATCCCTGTCAATGCATTTTTAGTACGAGAAATCGACAGGGAAAATTCCTTCCTCAGGTAACCCATGTCCCTATCAACATTTTCTAGCCATCTTCCTCCCTCTGAATCGATCTTGCCAAGACACTGGCTAATCTTCCTGATCTTCTTCTTAATCTAACTAATATTTGTCTCCATGAGCTGGGCAGGCGGGGAAGAGGACGTGAATTCAAAGGATGCAGAGGATGCTTCCATGGTGCAAGTAACATCCTGAACACTCAAAACTCCAACAAATTCCTCGTTGATGCATACAAACTAGAGCTTGAAACAACGTCCATTCCCCTCATCATGCCTTATAACCTTACCACCCAATTTGATCCACAAATCTATTATTTCCTGAGAATCCTCATTTGGTTTTGCATAAGGGAGATGGGACATCATTCCTACTATGAGGTGGGAATGGACCTATCCTACCATACATGGATTAATAACAGTCATCAAAGTCCCTATCCTCACACATGTGCCCTATCCATTCCAAAAATTTCTCCACGAGTTGAAGACATGCGCCACTTGGATGAAACGCCAAGGCCTGTTGACATATGCCACGAGATGCCTTTTTACCCCATGGTCCTATGGGGGTTGGAAAAAGGTGTTGGCCCTATTTTTCAACAAAATTCCAATGCCAAGAGTGGTGCCAATGTTTGCAGCTGGGTCTTCTTTACTATTGTGCTTCCTTAGGATGTGGAAGAACTAGACTTTGTGAAAATATTTGACCAGGGCTTGAATTTTTTTGATCGGCTGACGGAGTTGCATCTGGGGCGGGGGGAGTATTTTCAGTGAGGGATTGAATCATTATTCTTGAGTCTCCCATCACTACAAGTTCAATAATTCTCTGACTCATGGATATTTGAAGCCCCTGCTAGAGGGCCAGTACCTCCACTACATTATTTGTTTCCCTTCCAAGTCCCCATGAGAAATTTGATTCCAGCTTTCCATTCAAGGTGATGAAAAACCTGCCCCCCTGCCGCCCCAAGATTTCCTTTAGAAGCCCTGTCAGTGAAAAGGACATCCTTAAGAAGCTAGCTCAACCATATTTCAAAATATGTTCCTTCTGTCCTTATTTCCTAAGAGCACAACTTCCTCTTGACCCTTGCATTTGCCCTTGATAAGTCAAGAGATAGGCTATGCAGCCATGCTTCTTCCGAAGGGGAAAGCGGGCACCCATAAGAGTCGCACCAGAGATGAGAAAGACAATCTCCCAAAAGCCCTTCGACTTCTGCAGCAACTTAAATTGCCAAAGAAGCTTTCCCTCTAAAGATACTAGAATTCCTTTCAATCCAAAGCTTACACAAAACAAACTTTGGTAAAGTCATTATGCAGGATTTGGTCCACGGGTTCTTAAGATTGGTGAAGGGGAAAAGGGTTGCCCAATTAATAAGAAAATATGAACGTTATCCGAAGGAGGAGTAGTGCTACTAGGAAGTGCCAATTTCTAGACCTCTTTGGCATATGAGCATGAGATCAATAAATTTTCAGCCGATTATTCATTATTCAAACAGAACGGACATCATGTGGGGCCTTCCCACCCATTTTTTTCATATTGTCTCCAGTCAAGATTCTTCCATGGGTTAGGATCCAAACAAAGAAATAAACTTTAGGTAGACTTTTCACCACCCAAACACTTTTCCAGATATCTAAATTGGCAATGGGACATGGATTTGATATGAGTTTATAACCCGCTAAAGTGGTGTAGATCCTCATTTTCTTCCCCCATCCTCTAGCGTCCTTAACAGTCCTTGTAACAGGGGATTTCCCAAGGATTTTGGCAATCAACATAAATTTTTCATCTTCAAGGTGGATTGGGCATTGGATACTCCAACCCTTCCAGGAGTTTGAGTTTTTCGTGTTCCATTCTAAAATATCCCAGAGAGTGAGCAGGTTATGACTACGCATATACTCTTTAATTTATTCAATTCCAAGCCCCTGTTCGAGAGGAGGGTCTCATGTCACGTCCCCGTCCCTCAGACCGACGAAGAGGACGCGACGAGCACATCAAATACAACCGGGAAAAATGCCCCATGAACATAAAATCAAATGAAATCAATGCTGGAATTAAGCATACACAGATGCATTTATCTTCAATCATACAGCAGAAGCAAACACACACATTCCAACAATCTCCATGTTCATTATAATTCATTTAACATCAATATGATTTTTGCAGAGATGGGATAACAACAGCACTTATCTGTTAATGAAGAATTAACCCGCAACCAGCTACGTCGCTGCAACGTTCCACCCAACCATAGGCCAGCGTGCTCATCAATCTCTCAGCAGCGCTGCCACCCCCGAGCTGGGCATGATTCCTTCAGGATAAGGGTCAATTGCAGGCTTGCACATAGCCAAGGGGACACAAAACAGCCAAACCAACACCGCTGGGTTTCACAGGCTTTCAATAGACAAGCCAAGACAGCACAGTCCAAGGTTCAACCACTGCATACCAGCAGCCAAACAATCCCTTCACAGCTCTGTGAAGAAGTCATAAACAACAGGGGACAGCCCCAAACCATGGAGGAGCACAGCTCAAGTCCAATGGACAACCCAGAGTTGGTTTTGGCCCTAACGTGGCCAAAATGACTCAACCACAACATCCCAGACCAGGGAAACAACAACAATAGCCCAATTTCAAAGTAAAACAATGGCAACTATGCACAGTCCCAAAACACAGAAACTCATCCCACGAATTGGAAACCCACAGTGGCTCAAAACGAAATTGAACACCACAGCCAACAAAACACAGGGGAAACAGCAGCCCCAAAACATGATAGTGAGAACGGCTCTCACAACATGGGAAAACGACCCAAACACCCTATGTGTGAGGAAGAACTTACACCCAACAGCAAAATGCACAGGAAATACATACCCGATTTCTCTGCGTGAGGATGAACAGACCTCTGCATGAGGATGAACAGACCACAGTAGGAAAATGGCTCACTACGAATTGGGCACTACGGCCAACCAAAAATGTGGAGAAGACAAAAACGGGAAGCAATCCCTCTTCGCGAGAATGCACAGCAATGGAGAGGACGCGAATTTGCAGTCAGCGGGTGCTCAACCACTCGTGGAGAGGAACAAAATGCCCACGTGAGACCAAATTCGTCCAAAACCTGTGCGTGAGGAACCAACAGACCAAAATCGTGGTGAGAGTGTAAAACTGACCAGGGAAGAGTGCGTGAGGGAGAAGAATGGGCAACGTGGGTGGAGTGGGCAATTGGGTAAGGCTGACAGCCCCCCACAACCACCACCACTTCAGCAATAAATTCCCTCAGCCATAACTCCTCAACCACCAGCTGAGCATTAAAGAGGTTGACAAGGTTGGATGAGACAAAAAGGGTGACAAATAACAAAGGTGGAAAAACAACAAGGCAATAAAACATGGGTTTTTCCCCTTAACCAAGGTTTGACACCCCCCCCCCACCCCTTATCCTTTGGAACCATGCCCTTTTCATTCAACGTTGCACTGCCGTAGCTGGTTGTGGTTTATTTTAATTGATGTGCGGGTTTACATGATGTCAAATTATAAGGTGTCGAATAGCACAACAAACCATTGGCAAATATCCCCATTGCCGAACATACACAACCAAAATCGATGGTGGGGCTTTTGCCTTGAGCTCCTCACCACGATTAATTACAATATATACATCATGCAAACGGGGTCAAAACCGGGGACGTGACATCTCCCATAATTGAATCATCGCATATTTTGATATAATTCTTGTTCCCTGGGGTCAAAGTAATATTGGGCGAAAAAAAGATGAGGGCCTACAACAAGAAAGAGAAAATAGCATATCCTTTTCTTACTAGACGAGGGCTGTCAAGACACGTCAAACGATTCCCCAAAAAGTATTTTTTCCAAAGGGCAGACTTGCACCAGGACATCTTTCCAGATATGATATTCCAAATAATTTTGGCTCTAAGAGCCAAATTTTGAGATGCAAGGTTCTTTATTTATAAGCCTCCCTGCATCAAAGGTTTTGACACCTTCTCCCAACTTACCAACGGGAGCTTCTTCTCATTTTGTTTCCCTCCTTTCCAGAGGAAATTGCTTAGAAGAGATTCAATGATGGAAATAATCCCTTTCAAGGCCAGGAGGATGGAGCACTAATAAATAGGGATACTGGAGAGAACAACTTTTATTAACACCACTTTTCCCAGGTGTTGATCCTACTTTTTATCTTGTCCACTATAGGAAGCTAGTGGGAGGAATTTGTAGTTGTCCTGAATATGGGCATTCCAAGACATTTAAACGCATCCCATTGGGTCTTCCCTTCGATTCCCAAGATTCTGTTAATATCAACCATCTCTCTGGGGTTGCAATTCCAACCTAAAATTTTACTTTTCTTGTACTTGATCTAACTCCTCAAAGCCTCTTGGTAGAGATCTAGTTCTTTTTTAAAAATTCTTGTTGATTGTACACTAGCTCCACCTAGAAGGATTGTGTCATTGGTGAATTGGGAATGATTAACATCCTTCACCCCTCTGACAATGCGAAGGCCAATGAGGTCGGTGTGAAGTTGGCTTTGATCAAGTTGAAAGCTGAGCACGGAAGCTTGAATGGCATAGAGAAGAGGAGAGAGATGGAATCCCTCACGAAGACCTCAGGAGGCTTGGAAAAAGCCAGCCACACGCCCATTGACAAGGGGAGCGATCTAAGGACCTCATACACGGGCTTGAAGCCATTTGATGAATTTGGGATCAAATTCGAACCTATGCAAGACCTGAAAGAGAAACTCATATCTTACTCTGTCAAAAGCATTAGCTAAATCCAATTTAATAATCAGATCTTTTTCTCGACGATGGAGACTAGAGTGTATTGCTTCTTGGACAAGGATGATGTTGTCGGCTATATGCCTTCCCTTGATAAAGCCTCCTTGATTCTCAAGGATTAGAGATGGAAGAACCTCTTTAATCCGGTTAGCAATGACTTTGGTAATAACTTTATAGCCAATGTTGCAGGGTGAAATAGGTATGAACCTATCAAAGGAAGTGGCCCCTTTTTCTTTGGGGATCAACGCAAGGAAGGTTGAATTGGTACTCCCCCCAATTTTTTGCAAGCTTGATATTTTATAACCATTTTATGGAGATCATGCTTGATGGTTTTCCAGCATGTCTTGAGGAATCTAGCCGTAAAACCATCAATGCCTAGGGATTTATCAGGATCCATACTTGCAAGGGCCCTTTTGATTTCTTTTTTCGAGATAGGGGCCATGAATTTTCTATTAATAGAGTGGTTAATCGACTTTGGAACCAAATTAAGGATTGGAGAACTGGGTAGAGTTCTAGGTGGGGTCTCCTCAATGTAGATGTTTTGAAAGTGTTCATGTGCCACCTTCTTAATTTCCTCAAAATCCTAAATCATTTGCCCTTGACTGTGTATCTCCTTCACCGCTTTATATTTCTTATGTACTTCTGCTTTTTTATGGAAGAATTTCATGTTTTTGTCCCCAGCATTTAACCATAAGCATCTCTCCTTCTACCTCCAGTATTCTTCCTCAGTCCTGCAGGCTGCATGTAGGTTTCGATGCAAAGTAGTTTCCTTTTCCAAGCTTGCTATGTCCAATGGTTGTTCCTCCTACCATATTTGATAATTTTCCAAATTCTTTTGGGATTCTATCCTTTGTGCAACTGGGGAGTTCAGATTTTTAGCCCAAGCTTTGAGATCTCTTTTGAGCTTCCTTAATTTTTCTTCCCAGATATAGAATGGGGAGCCTGAAACCAGTGTATCCCAAACCTCTTAAATGAGCTCCTGAAAACCTTCATGTTTGATCCAATTTAGGCTAAATCGAAAAAGAATGGGACCAATATTTACAACAAGAGGGCTTTATTGATCTATTCAAAAAAATATTTTGAATTGCACAGTTTCCAACTCACCTAACTTGAAGGAACACTCTAGAGTATACAACTAAAGGGCCATACCGACTACTTGAACTCCATACTACAAATGTGAATAACATGGATTCTTCCCCAATCAAATGGTTACTTTGATCTTTCAATAAGGGAAAACCATTCACTTCAAATTTACTACTTCAATACACAAAGGATCTATATTCAATGGTAATATTGCAGTCCAAACACCATTAAGCAAAATTAACTTGATTTGATTTTGTCCTACATTTAACTTCAAATGCATCACACAATGCGGAAGGGCATAACATAGATTTGAACACAAACACATTAAGGCAATTTGAATTATAAGAGCACTCAACTTAACAATGCAACCACAATGCATACATTCATGAATTCCATTTCCCAAACCATACATAAGAAAACACCAGCATAATAGTAAACATGTTGATCCAAGGAATTTAGAAATTAACATTTTTTCCATGCAACTGTAGGAAATCCTTTGTGTATGTCAACCCCTAGTTGTGCTATGAGGCCACCACGATGAAGGAAATTTTTCTAGGACACATAGGCCACTCACCCAAACCAATTTCTCTAATGGATCAATTAAACAACTTACCCCGTAACTCTCTAGGAATCACTCCAACTAGCCTAACCATAACAATCCCTTCACTTCCCTACACAACACTTGGAAGATCTTTCCCTACTCTACTCAACAGTTCATCAATAATATTATTCCCTCCATTACTCTTCAATGTGTTCAAAAGGAGTCCAATATGTTGTGTTCCTTTAGGATCAATGTAGTAAATTCATATTTTGTCTCTTGAGCACATAACAAGCAATAACCCACATGGACAATGGGTATGGATTCCTACCTGACTTGGCTTGAATGCTACTGCAGCCTTACATTTCTCTCATTTCTCAACTTACTCTTCTCAAGATCACAACCTTCTCTTCCTCAACTCACTATTAATCACTTACGAGTTCCAATACCAATAACATAGCATGGGAACACACCAGGAAATCCATTGTATAAAAAAGAATGGAATATAATCGAATTGATATCATTTGCCAATAAGAATGGTCATTTCAAAATGAATTAAGAGAGTGCATGAGAAAAGAGATGGTTTGAATATCAATGAAGTTCAAATACTTATGGATATAAAGTCTCTTACACTTCTCCAGACTTGTACTCATCCCCCATGCTCTCATAATTATGGAAGGTGGAATTCCTCACTAACCACCACTTGCATTCAATGATTGTTGGCTGGGCTTTTAATAAGGCATATGGTGAAAAGATGAAGGTTTCAAGACTTAAGTAACTTACGAAGCTTAAGATTATTTTTCAACTCCTTGGCCCCTCTTTCTTCTCCCATCTAGTGGACTCATAATCCCTTTCATGCTCTTGTGCAACCAACCTAGGACCTTTTATATTAACTTTCAAAATAATATTTAGGGTAAGTCTACCTCATGGTACATTGAAAACATATTTATCAAAAGTACGTGCCTAAAAATTAACAAGTTGCACCTTGGACTTGAGAAATGCACTGGGAAGTCATACTAGCACGTTTACATCATTTAGACACAGGGTCATTTATATAACTTAACTCTCATCATCATATCCGCTTCTCCATAATTAGGTCCAAAACATCCAATGGGTCAACATTAGGATAATAGGAAGGACATGATTTCTTTTATTTTCCCATTAGCCACTAACAACCTTTGCAAGTAGCTTATTCCAAAGACCATATGCATGTTGGGAGCATCCCCATCTACTCACATGCATTACTCACACCTGCTCATAACACAAGCATCCTAAGACCACATGTCTATACTAAGCAACATATACAATATAGATGTGTAAGACCCCCACATGGAGGATTGATAATTAAGGACATTTAATGTGTATGAGTGAGTACACTTATAGCGGAAGTGCTTCAAATGGTGTAAACCAAAGAAACTACACATATGAAGTAAATGATACAGGTGACATCATCAAACAACAAAGAAACTCACTTGAGTTAATGTGTTGAGTAACCCATTAGATCATATTATACGTTTAACCATGATAGGAAAACCAAGAAGACAATTGTAAATAATGTCTTTGTGATGAGGATGCAATGCATGGGTATCATGATGGTTTACATAACTCATAGGAAGAGATAAACTCCCCAAGGCTATAAACAAATACTCCAAATGATGCATGGGCATTCATCCATGATTAATACATTTAAGTTTGATTTTAGACTACTTTGAGTTATGTTTCTATCACATCCAATGGACACATACATCTACCATTCCAAGGAAATGGCCCTTTGCTCTCCCTCAGATAATATACAAATGTTTTTCATCAACAAACAACATATGCCCTACCTTAAGATGTTTATTGTCGGTGCTCACAAAATCTTTTCAAAATATATAATAGCAATTAAAACACTAGTAAGGATAGTGATCATTGAATAAGATGAATGAAAGACTTGATAATTATGTTAATCTCACATTTCTTTGTAAACATTGTACTATGTAATTTCTCGCACTACTCTGCAAAATAGAACCCACCAAGTGGTTGTGCAATCCTTGGTAGCATATTAGAAATTAAAAATAAAGCAATAAAAAACAAAGCTAAATTATAGATCTCCACTCTCAAACTAATATGCAAATTTGTACCAACTGATAGACCAACTAACGTACTATGACCCCAAGAGATCGGCCACTCTAGATAACGTCCTCCCCATGGTGTATCACACTATCAATAGTGCATCGGTACCCTCATTGACCTTCATTTCTCTAGGTGTGTTTCATGAAGCACCATGAAGACCACTTTGCGGCATTGCCACCACCTTCAACAACACCTCTGATATCATACCCTTGCACCCTCTCGTCGGATACACCAGCGACCCCACAACAACCACAACTACAACAAATGTTGGCTCCCATCCCTAATCAACTTCTTGGGAACCAATGGGGAGCTACCCCCATTCAATAGATCCCCTTTTTGTTACCGCTCCCCGACATTGTGAGTACACCCATCATGGAAACCCTTAACTTGTTTGGCTTAAAGTTGGGTCTTCCTGTGTAGCACCTTAAAGGCTTACACCACCCAATCATCCTTTGACCCCTCATGTCATTTTGCACCAGTTAAAACTATCAACACTACTGACCACCCTCCACCTAGTGTACCCTCTGTTGCAGAAACCCCACAAGCAGCCCCTCATCCAACCCCTAGAGACCCCCCACCTTTGCCTAAATAGAAGGTTGTGGGAAACACATCTAATACCAATCAAAGTAATTAGGATGGAAGCACACCCTCTTCCACTCTGACTCCCATGCTACTCTATGCGCATTATGTGGCATTACTAGTCATTCTACCCAAAACTGTTTGCAGTTACCTATCCTCGGAGCATATGTTCAAATGATCGATGAGGATGAGAATGTTCCTGTGGTCTAGGTCCCTAACCCCAACCAACCAAAGAACAAGTCCCTTCACATAAACCAACCATGCACGATTTGTGGTCTTTACGGGAACTACTCCCATCATTGCACTAAATTACTCGAATACCGATCTATCTTGGTTAACTTACGCAAACTCTCATTGGAGTCATAGATCATCATTGTAGACGAGATCCACCCCCTGAAATATTCCTCAAATGAGGTTCATACCATTTATGTTATTTCGACAAGTGACCCTTTTTTTGCGCCACCACCCTCTAATGAGCCTTTCTCTCCATCCCATACCACTATAAGTGTGTCAACAAAAATGAGTCCCTCTAACCTATATGTTCGACCCTTTCAAACCAATGAGGAATTCCCATGCCTACAACATGGGGGCAGTAATCTAGACCTTCCTAATCATCCTCCCCATCCTCATCAACGATACCAAGGGAATCCATCCCAACACAGGCATACCCCATCGTCATATCACCAAGATAATTTGCTACCGTGGCCATCCACCACATTTCGATAAAAATACTTATTTTCTCATAAAAAATAAGAAAATATTCCCCAAAAACAATAACAAAAAAGGAAAAAACATTCAAAAAAAAAGAGAGGGAAAATACCAATACCATGGGACACCCAAAACCAAGGGAAAAGTTACCACTGGTCAAAATTCTTATAAATATAAGGGTGGAGGCCCTCATTTAATAGATCTCTCCATTAGTGCACGGTTACGCTCCTGAAATTTCCCCTTAAGGCTGTAACCCTTCATTACTACTCATTCCTTCAACCTGGTTGAGATTCTGCACCTTTGTGACCTTGTGCAGTAGACACTAGATTGTTTGGACATTGGAGAACAAGTTACAACACTCACCATCAGTTGTAAGGGTCCATTTACTTGAGGTATTCTCCACCCATGTAATGTCTACAGTTAATTTATAAAAAAGGTTTCCATTTCATGCATTTTTTTCTTGTGTGTAAAAGAGAAAAAATTACAATTACTATTAATGTTTAATGTTACCGACATTTACTTTTGTCAACATTTACGACATGCATGCAATAATATTTAAGTCCATTTCCTATGTTTATCCTTGCATGGTTATATTTTTACTTTTTTTTACTTAGTTTCATCAAGTTCTCTCACACAAATTATCCACAAGAACCAGTTTCTCGTGTGCTTACTATCTCAACTTCTGCAAGACGAAAGTACATCCATTTTCACTTGTGTGAGTGTGAAATCACTCACAACAGATTTGACGACCACACTAGGTCAATCCTCATGGATCCCTTATAGTGTTAAGACTTTGTTTAGTTGTGTTTTATTACATAAATTTTGCTTTCTTAGCTTCGGTATTTTGTTTTTGTTTTTGAGCTCTGCTAGCCTCCTAATAGACTTCTAACCTACAAAACCAACCTCCCCCAACCTCAAGATTATTGGCTTAGCCCTCGGCTTGTTTTTTATTTTTCTTTTAATTTCTCCTAGAGCACTTATGTCTTCTTATTAAGGGCACTCTATATCGCTCCCTTTTCCCAGTTAAGAGTGCTCCAAAGCGGTCTTGCGGCCTCGATAAGAGTGCTCTACCTTTGGGTCACTATTTTTTCAATATGCTTATGTTTATGAGTAGTGTGCACCCCATAATGCTTTTGTTCCACAGATAGAAGTGCTCTAAGACTAAGATATAGCCTTCTAAACCCCATGTTCAAACCCTCGATTTGTTTCAACAAATGACTAATTTACGACAGTTTTAGCTTCCAGCCTCCTTTTTCAAGTTGTTTTCATTGTTAGAATGATTGTTTTGCATGGTTAGCTTTTATGATTGCTTGAAGCAGTTAATGAATAGTCCTTTACTTAGTAGTTATTGCATGGTGTGTGTATGAAATAGTTAGGTAGTTATTTCAATCAATTTTCAGCTTTAGTTCTTTATTTCAACATTTACTTTCAATTTTAGCATTCATTGGGGTTGATCACACCACTTGTGCACACACACACCCTAAGATCAAGTGAGGCTAAAATTCACTTAAGTCAACACACATTGGAACAGGCTTGGAGACGAAAAACAACATTGTAGTTAGATAGGGAACTGGGGGTAGACATCCAAATAATCCCCCTTTTCCATTTTACATCTGAGACATAGTTTTTTACTGTTAGGGAACCAAAATACCATAGTACTTGTTGGCACATTTGACCTATGCTAGGTGACTTGAGATTCAAAGGATTTGCAATGTAGGTAAGCCACTATGGATCGAAACTTTTGGATATTGGTATAGTGCTGTGAATAGTGTCCATAAATGCCACATAATGCATAGGGATGGTTAGTACACAAGGACTTGTTGCATTGTTTGGTAGTGTCAAGGAGAGTGATGTGAACCGCAAGGGTGTTTGCATCAATTTTCTCCTCTTGTAGGTGGATATCAGCATGAAAGATGGGTAACTTTGGACACTGATGGGTGGTGTGACCCAGGATATCGTGCACAACATAAGGTGTAGGGGCTCGTGCTAGTGCATGGTGCATAGGGTCTACGATTATATCTCGAGTAGATTGGGAGACCACGTTCTTAGTTTTCCCCCTAGATTTATTTTTGTAATAAGGCTAAGTGGAGGATGGGGTCTCCTTCATAACCATGGGTGGTGGGGAATGGGAAGTACCAATTGGCTGGACAAGAATCAACACTACCTGTGGAGTGGGTGGGGGTTTGGTGAGGTAAGGTACGAAATAGGAGACCATCAAGCTCAGAAGGTTAAGCATAACCATCACAAGAGTTCCCAAAATTCTAGGAGCAGGAAAGAGGAATGAAACTTGATGTACAGATGATCCTGCCCATGGATGCTAAATCAATAGGTTGTGGCTAGAAGAGGGTTGAGGTTGGGTTGTATATTTCTCAGAAGTGACAGTGTATAATTCCTAGATCTCCACTTTTGGGATAGGCGTAGGTAGTCCTGACAAGAGAAGCATCGTGGAAGATGCCATGGCCGATGCTCGAAAATGAAGAAATGGAAAGGCTTCCAAAGTTACTATCACATGTAGGAAAAACATGGTATAAACAGGATGGTCCCTTGGGATCATAATAAGTGAGTTGATCAAGCATGATGATATTCCATTCATGGGGGGACATCATAATTATAAACACCGTAGAGGAAATCACTTTCATAGTGTACACGTAGCTATGAACAAGGAGGATATTGTAATCAATTGGGAACTAACAACCCCAATATAAATTAAGACCATTTTCTCGACCTACTGGACAAGGATGTTATGCAGGAGACCTTGCGGTTCGGCAACATGGCCATCGTATACATGCAACGTTTTCAATCATGGGGTTAGTTCAGGGGAGTTGATCTTCTACCAAACATGAGTAGACATTATGCAAGTGGAGGCACCTTCATCAAAATACATTGATGAATACCAAGTTCTTGACATTAATCATAATTTGGAATGCCACTGAAAAGGGAATTCAAGGCTCTGCTTGATCATGGTCGAACATCATGAGGCAGGAATCAGAAGGATCAATCGCACCTAGAATAGACAACAAATATTTCCGCTACGTAGAGCAGTTCTTGAGAACCTATAATGTAGACATGGTAGTAGGTGATTGTGCTAAGCATCCATAATATTATAGGTGGGAGCATCTCACGCATTGTGGTTGAGGTGTACATGATGCAAAAGCATCTTGGAGATCATAGGAATGGAGTCTAAGTTAGGACGAGGGATATGCAAAGGTTATTCCAGTGGTGGAGAGACTTTCCCTTTATCAATGTAAGGAGTATCATCAGTCGATTCGTATTGATTACGAGACATCAAGAGGATGTGTTGAACATAATGGTCATTGAGGTGGCCTGAAGTCGACGACTGAGATGGTTAAGGCGTCGTAGGTTGTGTTGTGACTACCCCTTGCAAAGGGAAGGGGTTTCACAAGGCCATTGATTGTGATTAGGTTGGATGAGGAGGTGGTAGGTTAGATTTCCCTTGGGAGGCATTACCGTTTCATGTTGGTTGTCCTCATTCCATAGTTGGAAAGCCTTAACAAGGTGAGGGATAGTGCCCATAAATGTCGTTAAAGTAACACATATGGTTAGTCTGCAACTAAGGTTTCTTACCTTGTTTGGGATGTTTATTTGAATCCTAGTTTGTGGGGTTCAAATTACCTCCAAGATTAGCAGAAGGGTTGGCGATTTGGCCCCCACCTTCTTGTTGTTGGTTGTTACCTTAGTTCTTCCCCTTATTCTTCTTTTTGAATGTATTAGGTTGCACTTTTTGGTTATTTAGCATAGTTTGGGAATTCATATTTTATTGAACATACACTTTCCCGTGAGGAAAAGGGGGATATAAAGGGTGTGGTTACACTAGAGGGGTCAGAAAAGGTCCAGGAAAAAGGGTAGTAAGGGTTTATGTTGGGTGGGGCCATGTAGTCGGTAGAAGCACTACCACAAATAGTACCACTACACAAGGGTCCATGAACATGGGGGGCTATATGAAGAGATGAATAATAGGTACTCATCCCTACATGGGAGGATGACCGAGAAGGATCAAGGAGATAGTAAGGTGTTGATGATGTGCCTTCATGGTTTCGCTCAACACTTGGGGGATTATCATGAATAATTACTCGAAGGAGTAGAGTGTGGAGGGTGTGGATTTGGATAAGCTACAAAACTAATCGCAATGTCTACAAAATGGGATGCTCTTTGAGGATCTTTATGTGTTGAGTCACTTCGAGGAGCATTAGGGATGATCATGTAAAAGTACTCAGACTGGGCATAAATAAGTTCACACTGTTAATCTTTGAGGATTGCCTCTTCGTTGGTTTATGGGAATTCCAAGGCCGCGTCTTTAGCTATGGAGGGAAGAAGGGATTTTAAAAACCAATATAAGCATATATGATCATTGAGTTTGATCTTACAAAGACTCCTACTTCATCACCACCCATGTATATGGTCTGTGATATGGGTGGATGAGGTCTAGCAACATGACAACATGATCAAATCCCTTATGATAATGAAGAAGTAATTGGAAGAAAGTAAAAAAAGGGTAATCTAGGGATCAAGAATTGGGATATACCCCGAGGGGTTGCTCAATATACCACTTAGCAACTACTCCAATCAAGGTCCTTTGGAACAAACATAACCGAATGGAATAATCGACGATGTTATTATAGGAGCACCATATATGAAAATAAATCATATGGTTATGGAGGTCCTCACCTTCCTTCCCTTCAAAATTAGGGATGTCTATAGGGAGTTTGGTAGGCATTGGAGGCCATGAAGTATCATGTTGGATGGGGTCATTAGTTAGCTGCGCTAGGTTGGGAAAGTTGAGACTAGCCATGAAGAGTAGGCTTGCAGTAGGTAGGGAAGTTGAGGCACCAATATTGGCATTGGCATTCCCTTCATGGGGCGGGTTAAGGTTTGCCCCACTAGTGAGTCCTCGACCTAAAGTAGGAATATACCCAGACACATTACATGTTGGTTTGTGAAAGGGGCTAGAGGGATAGGGAGAGGATGGTGATTTGGGCTATGTAGAACTTGAATCTTATGAACCTGATGAGGAATCAGGAAGGGACGTAGGTTGGTAGGATAGCACTCACTAAGATGGACTAATGGTGTGGTCAAAGATCCTATATAGAGGAGGATGACCTCAAAATCTACAAGAATACCTCTGGGGAGATATGCTGACAGGATTTAGGACTACTAATCCAACAATGTAATTTTTAAAATAAGTCCAATGTAGGAAATGATCAAACTAATGGTATCAACTCTGAAAATAGTGCTAAATCAAATAACCAATGTGGAGTGGGAGTATCACGTGATCTAATCTAAGCAAAGAGCGAAAGATGACCATAACACCCTATAAAGATAAAAATCACCCATGCCCTATGAGCAGAACTACAACAAGAAAAATGATATGAAAAAAAATTTCTCAAATCTTTTTCAAACAGAGGTTCCCAAGTCCACTGCCAAAAAAGTAGGAAGTTAAATGAGGGCCTTCCAAATTCCGAACTCAGATGGGAGCATCAATCCCGCCAAGCCAACGAGTGAAGTTGCTAATGGGATAGTGATAGAGAAAGTTAGTGGGGGCAACTTCAGTCAACTCACTACTGTCTGCCCCAAGTGCCCTCCCACCTGTGTGAACCACTTCTAGGTAAGATACCTAATAGAATGGTCACTAGGTTACTGCGTTCTTAGAAATGTCCAATAGGTTTTGTACCCCTTCCGCTAAAAGCCACAATCTGGATTATCTTCATAATCTTAAAGGGAAAGGTGCCCTAATTAGCCCTCGAGATCCAGTCTCGGCACATACCACCTTGAAAGGATTGACCTATTGATAGACTAGTCTAAACCATGTCCAATTATAGACAATTTTGGTTTCCTAAAACTTCAACCACTATTTCTCAAATGTATAGTGACTCTGAGGAATTGTTTGGATACCTAATGTAATGTTTCTTTTCAACATGCATTTTATTTCTATTTCATTTTTATAAATTTTCTATTTATGACGTAACTCCTGAGTTAATGCCCATATTTACTTTGTATCCAAGCTAGAACATGATTTTCTGCCTAAATTAAATTTTTATGTCTTATAAAGGCTAAGTCTTCCTTTCTCTATTCAAGCGGTTATGACCATCTTAACCTCCATTCTTATAGTACCCAGTCTCAAGTCATTATTCGTTAAGACTCATAATGTTAGAGGTACAAGTTTTGCTGTTAATTATGTTGACGTAGTACCTTCTCACAATGATTTATTATACTTTGCAAAGTTAACTGCAGTTCCTCGTTGTTGGAAAATATACACAAGGTAAATTCTTCACAATTTAGAGTATACTCATATTTATTTAATATACTTTATTATGCATGGGTTATATGTTATAATAATTTCTTATTATGTCTTCGCATATCAGCGGAATTGGCCTTCGACCATGGATCCTATATCGGACCTATAGCATGTGTTTATCATATATAAATATTTGACCTATAGCATGTGTTTATCATTTATAAATATTTGTTATCCCTTTACATGGGATTCTCTTTTCATATATGCATTGGTACATAACTTAACTGTAGTCTAGAGATCGATATAATTCGAAAGGAATTATAATACTAAGCCTGATAACCTCATTGCATAGGGTTGCACTATACCTTTACAACATTATAAGGAGTAACATGTCCCTTGTGCGTTCAATTGTTTTTATTATACGCTTTGAACTAGGCCTTGGTCCACGCAATAAAGTCCCATTGTATATGTGATACTAACCCTCAGGCTTGAATCGTGAGTTTAATAGTATGATTTTAAATGTGATTGAGACATACTGATTGAACTTTTATAGTGACACGGGTAATGTATTAAATGGCAATTTGGCGTTATCAATTCACCACCTCAACAAACTTGGCATTTAAACCTTTTACAAGTGTAAGCATCGGTTGTTTCCAAGTGTGTTCATTGAACTCAAGATCAGGGTAGGAATTTCAAATGGCGGACACCCGTCAAATAGTCAAAATCTGAAACTTTTTCTGTATTCTAAGCTAAATTTTGATGGTTTCCGTAAAATCTTAGTTGTATTTGACGGGTAAATTGACCCATGACGGGCATTTACCCGTCAAATTCCATCTTTGCTCAAGATTTTGAATAGATCGTCAGTGGAATCAAGACTTAATGCACCTGTTGATGTGGTTATTGATTGATAGCGATGTTAATAAGTTTTTGAAGGTAGAACATAACTTACTTTACATGATATAACTACTTGTACTATTGTTTTGTATTACTATTACTTATTGATTTTAGAATATAACAACTTAGCATAAAAGTTTTACGTGTTTTTAAATCAGATTTCTTGGTGAAGCCTTTGAATGACTTATATCCACATAAATGACTATTTAGGGTTTAATAATCATTTTTATGTTTTCAGATAAATAATTTATAAACATAATATATAGATAGATAGGTGTACACAATTTAAATCAAATAACTATCTTCTAAATAAATCAACACAGTTTTCAGTGCATTTTAACAACATATGAACAATAAAATGTCACGTCCCCATGCCTCCGACCGGAAAATAGGACGCGATCCGCGACTTAAACCACTCGGGCTAAGAGCCCCATGAACACGTACATGATAAAAATTTGCATAAACAGAATGCTGCAGGGAAATGCATTACAGTGAAACATGCACAGATTCCATTCATTTGTCATACACAGCGGAACACAACATACATTTCTACAAGCATGCATTCAACATGTTCATCTCAATCATTAACAGTAATTAAGATAACAGAAGGAAAATAGGCCAGTTCACTTATCTTATGATGAACTCGATCCGCAACCAGCTACGTCGCTGCAACGTTCCACCCAACCATAGGCTAGCGTGCTCCTTAATCTCTCAGCAGCGCTGCCACCCCCGAGCTGGGCATGATTCTTTAAGGAATAAGGGAACTAGCAGGCTTACACAAAGCCAAAGATGTACAAAACACAGCCAAGCCAACACAGTTGGGTTTATCAGGCCATCAAGGAGTTGGGAAAGGCTAATTGCTAAGCTGGTGAGCTCATTACCGAGCTAAGAACACCTACACCCGAACTAGCCTGACCTCTAAGACACCCACTCACACCCAACACAAGGAATCAGTCCCTTCTCTGCTACACAGTCCCTCAGGCCCTGCATTCCCTTCCAATGCTATTCAGGGGTGATGGAGAAGAAGGCCAGCCCTCTAGCTCTGTCTGTGTGGTTTCCAGCCACCAGGTTTATCAAGCAAAACTAAGCCCTCATCCCTGCTCCTTACACAGTCCAAAGACCATCCATTGCACTCATGCAATGATTCAGCTATTACAGCTTGACAGGGAAAACAACTCCCACAGTCCACAGCAAACACAATCACAACTGGGAAAAACGGTCCCAACAGACTGTGCGTGAGGGAAAACTCGCAGCAGGCACCCAACATAAAGAAGCCACAACAATCACAACATTCTTGAGGAGGACAACAACCACCGTGACTCACAGGAAGAACCACAACTCCAATCTCAACAATTAAATGACAGAAAATTAAACGACCATACCAGCCTGAAAGAAGAGCATACAGCTGCAAACAGGAATGAAAGAGCACAGCTCCCAATCCACGGTGCAAATGTAACAGCGCAGAACCCACCACGCAGCCCGTGAGGAAAGGATACGGTCTCACCCCTCGCAAATCCGCAGAGGAAAAACAACGTGGGTAACACCAGGATCACTCCTGTGCGTGAGCAACCATGAGCAGACAAAATGGCAAGTGCGTGAAGGTGAACAGCTACCAGGAGGACTCGAAATTGCAGTGCCTGGGTGTTTAGCAACTCGTGGAGAGGAAGACCATGTTTGCGTGAGGGGATGAATAGCAAAATCGTGGGTAGAGTGTGCGTGTGGGTGAGGACTGACAATCCTGCCACCCCACTCCCAAGATCATAACTGCCTCAACCACCAGCAGCCTTTCTTAATGAAGGTGGTTGGAATAAACAAGGGAAGAAGACACATGGATTTTCACCCCCTTGGCCAAAGTTGAACAATTCCCCCTCATCCTTATCTTTGTGAAAATCATGCCCCCTTCTCATTTTAGTTGCCACGATCGTAGCTAGTCGGGTTCATTTAATTAATTATAGATGTGTATTTACATGATGACAAACATAATATATGCCGCATGCCCCGATATACCATCGGTGACAATTTGAATCCAAAACATAGCATAACCGATCAATGGTGGGGCCTTGGCCTTTAGCTCCACACCATTATCGTTTACAATATATACATCATATACATCTAATGTAACGGGGTCAAAACCGGGGTGTTACATTCCCCTCCCCCTTCAATAGCACTGTCCTCAATGCTTACAAAATTGAACAAAATGCTACACTGGTATCGCCTCAGTGTTCCGCAAAATTGAACAAAAATGGATGTGCCAATCGCATGGCATCCTCCAGCTCCCAAGTAGCCTCTTCAGGTCCGTAGTGCTCCCATTGCACCTTTACCTGACCTATGGCTCGGTTCCGGAGCATTGTGACTTTCCTGTCGAGGATGCGCATTGGCTCGATTCGGAACTCTCCCTCGGGTTCCACCTGAATCACATCCCAATTTATCACATGGTTAGGATCATGTACATATCTCTTAAGCAAAGAAACATGAAAAACATTATGAGCTCTAGTGTTAGCAGGCAATGCAAGTCTATATGCAACTGGCCCTATTCTTTCAAGCACTTCAAACGGCCCACATTATCTTGGTGACAACTTGGCACAACTTCCAAGCTTCAAGGAACTCTTCCTTGCCCTCACTCTGAGGTAAACATGATCCCCAACGTTGAACTCCCTGTTCACCCTATGCTTATCTGCATAGCTTTTCTGTCTATCATGTGCTGCTTTCAGATTCTACCTAATCTTTATAACCTCTTGCTCCATTTCCTTGAGCAATTCTGGTCCAAGCACAATCCTGTTCACTGGATTATCCCAAGTCACTAGTGTCCTACACCTTCTTCCGTACAAGGCTTCATATGGACTCATCCCCAAGGATGCTTGTTGTCCATTGTTATAAGCAAACTCTACCAAGTGCAAGTAATATTCCCACTTGGTTGACTTGTCCATCACACACATGCGAAGCATATCTTCAAGCACCTGATTAACTCTCTCTATCTGACCATCTATCTGAGGATGGTATGCAGTGCTGAAGTTTAGCCTTGTACCCAAGTCTGCGAACAACCCCTTCCAAAAGTTGGAAGTAAACTTAGCATCTCGGTCAGAGACTATTGCCTTAGGCAATCCATGCAATTTGAAAACCTCCTTCATGAAGATCTTTGCAATGTCACTAGCCTCGTATGTAGACTTAACCGGTATAAAATGTGCTGCCTTAGTCAACTTGTCTACCACAACCATGATGGAATCATGTTGTCTCCAAGTCATCGGCAATCCTGTAATAAAATCCATGGAAATAACTTCCCATTTCCATTCCGGAACTGGCAAAGGCCGCAACAAACCTGCTGGATGTTGATGCTCAACCTTTACCTGTTGACATTTCATGCACCTTGAAATGTACTCAGCCATATCCTTTTTCATTCCTGGACAAAAGTAATGCTTTCTAGCTGTAGCGATTGTTTTCTGATATCCTGGGTGACCAGAATATGGAGCTTGATGGATTTCATCCATAACAACTCTCCTCAAATCTGCTACATCTGGAATATAAATTCTACCTTTATAAGTGAGAAGTCCATCTTCTTCCGATTTATATCCCTCATACCTCTTCTCGAGACTTTGCTGCTGCAATTTGTCTTTGACCTGTTCATACAATTCATCTCCAGCAACATGATCAGCGATCTGCTGCCTCAAATATGATTGGCAAATACTAAGAGATGCCAAATGCATTTCTTGCATCTTCCTGCTGAGTGCATCAGCTACCTTATTCTCTTTTCCCTTTATGTGCTTGATTTCAAAATCAAACTCACATAAAAACTCCAGCCATATTGCTTGCCTAGCATTCAGAGTAGGCTGATCAAACAAATACTTCAATCCACAGTGATCTGTTCTGAGCTCAAATCTCCTACCCATCAAGTAATGTCTCCACATCTTGAGAGCATGTACTATGGCTGCAAGCTCTAGATCATGAGTGGCATAGTTCTTCTCATGTTCCTTCAGCTTTCTCGACTCATAACATATCACATGGTTGTCCTGCATAAGGACTCCTCCAAGCCCTTGTCCGCAAGCATCGGTACACACCACAAAATCCTTCTCTGGATCTACAACCTTCAATACCGGTGCACTGGTGAGAAGACTCTTCAATCTCTGGAAGCTTTCTTCACACCTCGAGGTCCATTCGAACTTCATCCCCTTCTTTTGCAAAGAAGTGATAGCATGTGCAACTTTGGAGAATCCCTCAATGAATCTCCTATAGTATCCTGCAAGTCCCATAAAAGACCTTACATCCGTCACATTTCTTGGAGTAGGCCAATTCGTAATGGCTTCAATCTTTTCGGGGTCCACAGATATACCCTCCTCTGAGATAATGTGACCCAAATACTGAATTATATCTCTATAGAAGTCACACTTGCTCAGTTTTGCATACAACTGATCCTCCCTGAGCAAATTCAATGTCAATCTCAAATGCTCTTCATGTTCTTCTTTATTCTTAGAATAAACAAGAATGTCATCAAGGAAAACAAGAACAAACCTATCCAAATACCTGTTGAAGACACTATTCATAAGGCACATAAATGTAGCTGGTGCATTTGTGAGACCAAATGGTACCACTACAAACTCATAATGCCCATACCTTGTCTTGAAGGTTGTCTTATGAATGTCTTCATCCTTGATTCTCCCTTGATGGTAACCAGACCTCAAGTCAATCTTGGAAAATACCCTTGCTCCTCTCATTTGATCAAGGAGGTCATCAATCCTAGGCAAAGGATATTTATTCTTCACAGTAACCTTGTTCAACTGCCTGTAATCAATGCATAACCTAAGTGTACCATCTTTCTTCTTGACAAATAGAACTGGTGCTCCCCAAGGAGACACACTCGGTCGGATATACTTCTTTTCCAACAACTCTTGTAGTTGCATCTTCAATTCTAGCATCTCCGGTGTACTCATTATGTAGGGTGTCTTGGACACTGGTGCTGCTCCTGGCACAAGTTCAATTGTGAAGTCAATGTCCCTCTTTGGAGGAAGCCCTGCATTAGAGGAAATTTGGGGTCTAAAATGGGCCTTATAAGAAAATGTGCCAAAATAGGTTTTTGTGAGTTGGAATTCAAGAACCAATAGAATTTCAATAANGGAATATCATCAGGAAACACATCCCTGAATTCCTGTAACACCTGATAGTCCTCCAACCTCGGAGTTTCACCTCCTAATGTTTCCAAAATATGAGCTGCATACAACTGGCAACCCTTCCTACAGAACTTCTTTAACTGCATTGTTGAAACCTGCCTTACTGAAATCACCTTTGGAATGCCTTTCACAACTACTAGGTTCCCTTCTTCATCCATGCATTCGAAAGTCTTATTGTAACAGTCAAGCTTCACTCTGTGAGCTTCTAACCAATCCATTCCAATGAGGACATCATAGGAACCAAGTGGTAGCACATTCAGGTCTATACAAGTGACCAACCCATTCATGACCAATGGACATTTCTCTATCATTTCACTGACCTTTCTCTTAGTTCCAGTGGCTAGCTGAACTAACCAAGTCTTCCTATGCTTTACTTTCTTAAAAGCACAAATCTCCACTACTCTAGGAGTAATGTAGCTGTGAGTAGAACCAGGGTCAATCAAAATAGAAACAGATTGCTCAACAATCTTACCTGCTACTTCAACCACAGCTGACTGGTGATCTGCCTGGCGGTCCTTCAGTGTTGCATAAATCCTAGGAACTGCCCTTGCTACTTGACCCACTGTTTCTGCTTCTTGAACATTATAAGCTGGCCTTGCACCCTTGTTCTCGAGTGGACAATTTCTGCGCATGTGGGGTCCTCCAAATTTCCAACATTGAAGTGGCCCTCTATTCTGTTGTGGATCTTTAGACTTTTCTCTGGTCACTCCAACTGGCTTACTCGCAGCTTGAGATGGTTGCTTCTGCTGATTCCTGAAGTTAGAAGGTTTGAAACCTTTCTTCCTTTGGTTAAACTTCTCGTGCTTCTTGTCCTTCCATGCCTTACGGTAATCCAACTTACCTTTGCTTTGCTCATAACAATACTTAGCCTTCCTTATTGCTTCTTCAAGAGTTCTAGGTTCATAAAACTCAATCCTATCCCTGTAAGACTGAGGTAACCCACTCAGAAAACGCTCGACCTTCACTTTTTCATCTCTGATGTACCGGACATACCTCAATAGCTCCAAAAACTTATTAGCATACTCTTCCATGGTCCGATGTCCCAATCTCAGCTCATGGAATTCCTTAATCTTGTCATCATAATACCTGTCAGAAAGGTATTTATGCTTAAAATACTTCTTGAACTGTTTCCACTTAAGTCTCATTTAACTGATCTTCTTCACTTGCTTGAAGTGTTCCCACCAAATGGATGCTCTTCCATTCAGATTGAATATGGCGACTCTTGCCTTCATGTTTCCTGAATAGTCGTGCACTTGAAAGTACTTATTTATCCCAAGAAGCCAAGCCTCAGCTTCTTGTCCAGTCTTTACTTCACCATCAAAGGTAGGAGGTTTAGCTTTCTTAAATTCATCACGAGAGCGATCCCTATGGTGTCTCTTTCCTTTTCTTTTATGAGAAGAAGAACTGGAATCCCCACTGGATTCTTCAGAATCAGATGTTCCACTAGAAGTTCTTCCCCTTCTCCTAGTACTGCTCTTACTGCCTTCTGGTCTTGCTGTACCTCTTCCCGAATCTATCTTTCTCTGCAAGTCTGTCAAACTCTACAACATTCAACTGATGCTGCTCTTCTTGGGCCTTGATCAAGCTTCTCATAGTGGCTGCAACATCTGACGGTGTCTCTTGGAATCTCCTCCCATTAGACTCTATGTCATCATTTCTCTTACGAACATTTTCTCCCATGGCAGCTTTTGCTTGCTCATAAGAATCCCGAGCATCATACCCATCATGGGTTCTCATAACTGAACCACCACTTGCTTACCAACTGCACTACCTGGAATACTGCTCTTGAGAGTGACTATGATTCTGCAAACGAGTTAATACACAAATGTTAGATGCATAACATATAATTCAGAATCACTTACCTTCTCCTGGAATAATTATAAAAATCACAATTGCCCAAATACAATATTTTTCCCAAAACATAGAATTTCCTTCATCAAAGAATGTCTATCTTTGTTGCTACTTTCTCAATTTCAGCCCTGAAATTTACTGGAAAAAACCACTACAAAATCCCTCTAAAAACAGTCGAAAACTGCTGAGAAATCCCATGGAAAAACTCAGAATTTTCCCTTTCTTCTTATCGGATGTCGGATGTCTTTCCACATCGGAATTCTTAGCGCTTCCACTTCCGCAATGGCGAACGCTCAACCACTTCCTCTTCCGATCGGCACACTTTCTCTTGCGGCGTCGGCAATCTTTCCATATCGGAAGTCTTAGCGCCTCTGCTTCCGCAACGGCGGATGCTCAACCACTTCCTCTTCCGATCGGCACACTTTCTCTTGCGGCATCGGCAATCTTTCCATATCGGAAGCCAAATGACTTTGGCTTCCACAATGGCGGCACACCAAAGTCCAACTCCTTCCAACGGCCGCTTTATACTTGGAGGAATTTTTTTTAACTCTTCGGCGTCGGCGGACTTCTTACATCAGAAGCCAAATGGCTTTGGCTTCTACAATGGCGGACATGCAAACCATTTCCTCTTCCGACGATTTCATCACTTAAACAATTTTTCGAAATTGGTCTTTCTTCCTTCCGCCGAGTATAATACTTGTCGACAGTCGGACCATTTTCCCGTCAGAAGCTTAGTTGCTTTTACATCTGCAACGGTGGACACTCGGACCTTTTCTTCTTCCAGTGGACACGTAGACAAATTCCGTGGCTTTCTCCAAACTGTTTCGGCGTCTGCGGTCTTTATCATCGGAAGCCAAATGACTTTGGCTTCCGCAACGGCGGACTTCTTCATGGCGTCGGAGGACTTGCCCATCGGACGTCTTAACGGTTTGTATTCCGCAGCGGTGGACGGGAAACCATTGTTTCTTCTGCAACGGCGGAAGTTAACTCCGCGAACCCTTCCGCAACGGCGGAAGTCTTCCTCCATCGGAATCCAAATTCCTTTGGCTTCCGCAACGGTGGAACACCAAACGACTATCTTCTTCTGGCGGCAATCCTTAACGCGTTCACTTCCGCCATGGCGGCTCCCGGAACGCTTTCGCTTCCGATTGGTGAACCAACTTTTGACCAGCATCAGCGGGATTTTACCTCGGAATCCAAATGGCTTTGGCTTCCGCAACGGCGAATGCCTAATCGTTTATCCATCCGCAACGGCGGACACCCGTTCCTTTCCTTCTTCCGCAGAATTGGCGACCGAATCCCTTCTGCAGCCGCAACGGTGGATGGGAAACCGCTAGACCTTCCTCCACATCGGAAGTCGGAACCTCTAAACCTTCCGATAACCCGACTGTCAACACTTAGAAAAATTCTTGAAATTTTTGCTATCCTCAAATTTCTTGATTGCTGCTAGGCAGAAGGCAATTATGCTTCTGTCATTGTATCTTCTTGGCCCATAGAGGCCCATTGTTGCTAACCTGTGGCTCTGATACCATTTTGTCACGTCCCCATGCCTCCGAACGGCAAATAGGACGCGATCCGCGACTTAAACCACTCGGGCTAAGAGCCCCATGAACACGTACATGATAAAAATTTGCATAAACAGAATGCTGCAGGGAAATGCATTACAGTGAAACATGCACAGATTCCATTCATTTGTCATACACAGCGGAACACAACATACATTTCTACAAGCATGCATTCAACATGTTCATCTCAATCATTAACAGTAATTAAGATAGCAGAAGCAAAATAGGCCAGTTCACTTATCTTATGATGAACTCGATCCGCAACCAGCTACGTCGCTGCAACGTTCCACCCAACCATAGGCCAGCGTGCTCCTTAATCTCTCAGCAGTGCTGCCACCCCCGAGCTGGGCATGATTCTTTAAGGAATAAGGGAACTAGCAGGCTTACACATAGCCAAAGATGTACAAAACACAGCCAAGCCATCAAGGAGTTGGGAAAGGCTAATTGCTAAGTTGGTGAGCTCATTACCGAGCTAAGAACACCTACACCCGAACTAGCCTAACCTCTAAGACACCCACTCACACCCAACACAAGGAATCAGTCCCTTCTCTGCTACACAGTCCCTCAGGCCCTACATTCCCTTCCAATGCTATTCAGGGGTGATGGAGAAGAAGGCCAGCCCTCTAGCTCTGTCTATGTGGTTTCCAGCCACCAGGTTTATCAAGCAAAACTAAGCCCCCATCCCTACTCCTTACACAATCCGAAGACCATCCATTGCACTCATGCAATGATTCAGCTATTACAGCTTGACAAGGAAAACAACTCCCACAGTCCACAACAAACACAATCACAACAGGGAAAAACAATCCCAACAGACTGTGCGTGAGGGAAAACTCGCAGCAGGCACCCAACATAAAGAAGCCACAACAATCACAACATTCTTGAGGAGGACAACAACCACCGTGACTCACAGGAAGAACCACAGCTCCAATCTCAACAATTAAATGACAGAAAATTAAACGACCATACCAGCCTGAAAGAAGAGCATACAGCTGCAAACGGGAATGAAAGAGCACAGCTCCCAGTCCACGATGCAAATGGTAACAGCACAGAACCCACCACGCAGCCTGTGAGGAAAGGATACGGTCTCACCCCTCGCAAATCCGCAGAGGAAAAACGACGTGGGTAACACCAGGATCACTCCTATGCGTGAGCAACCATGAGCAGACAAAATGGCAAGTGCGTGAAGGTGAACAGCTACCAGGAGGACTCGAAATTGCAGTGCCTGGGTGTTTAGCAACTCGTGGGGAGGAAGACCATGTTTGCGTGAGGGGATGAATAGCAAAACCATGGGTAGAGTGTGCGTGTGGGTGAGGACTGACAGTCCTGCCACCCCACTCCCAAGATCATAACTGCCTCAACCACCAGCGGCCTTTCTTAATGAAGGTGGTTGGAATAAACAAGGGAAGAAGACACATGGATTTTCACCCCCTTGGCCAAAGTTGGACAATTCCCCCTCATCCTTATCCTTGTGAAAATCATGCCCCCTTCTCAATTTTAGTTGCCACGATCGTAGCTGGTCGGGTTCATTTAATTAATTATAGATGCGTATTTACATGATGACAAACATAATATATGTCGCATGCCCCGATATACCATCGGTGACAATTTGAATCCAAAACATAGCATAGCCGATCAATGGTGGGGCCTTGGCCTTTAGCTCCACACCATTATCATTTACAATATATACATCATATACATCTAATGTAACGGGGTCAAAACCGGGGTGTTACATAAAAACTATGTCCATTAAAAACCGATATCAATTAAATACTTAAATAAATCTTATAAACTTCAAGACAAGTAAGGAATAAGTACAAAGATATTCACGTATATGTTCTCCCTATAAGTCTTCCCAACCTATCAAATGTGAAATCCCGAACCACCCATCCATATACCATTAAAAGCACTTCAGTCTCTATTCCCTTCTAGTCACCCCCGAGCTAGGCCATAACACTTTAGTCTCTATTCCCTTCTAGTCACCCCCAAGTTAGGCCATAACACTTCAATATCTCTTCTCTTCTAGTCACCCCCAAGTTAGGACATAGTCTCACTATGGGTCAAGCTACCAAGGTAATCTTTTACTAGTTAAGGTTTTTAATTCTCAAATCTGTACAGGACCAACTCAGTCCCCAATAATCAACAAATACACCTTTATCTTCACACCTAACACATTCTCATTGCTAAAATCAATGGAAACCTGAAAGGTTTATGGTCTTTGTTACTAGCTAGTTCAACAACATTTTTACTAGCCTTTCTTGGTTCCAAACATACAAACCTTTCCTTAATAACACTTCTAGTGCTTCACTCTATGACCATAGATAGTTTCATTTTGAACCTGGCTAAACTTGCATTTGAAACAAAGTCATTTTCTCCTATAAATTTGCTCCTCTACTTTTTCTCTTAGGTTACTTAGGTTTCTCCATTTGTTAAGGCAACTTGTAACTTGTTATGTTCTTGTACTGTTTTCTCTTCTTACGAAAAAAATTGTCTCATTTCTTTACTTCTCTCTTCTTTTGTATTGAGATAATTCTATAAATTTGCTCCTCTACTTTTTCTCTTAGGTTACTCAGGTTTCTCCATTTGTTAAGGCAAATTGTAGCTTGTTATGTTCTTATAGTGTTTTCTCTTCTTACGAAAAAAATTGTCTCATTTCTTTACTTCTCTCTTCTTTTGTATTGAGATAATTCTATTTTTAGTTCATTTCTTTAAGTTTAATGTGAGTGACACCTCACGTTAGTTGTTATGGTTTGAGAGACATAAATTATATAGTTTTATATTGTTTAAAATGTAATGTATGGTTTTTAGATTTATTTTCTTAAGTCAACTTACCCCTTTAGTAAGTATATGGCCTCTTGTTACCTTTGGTATTTCCCATTTCACTATGTGGAAGATAATATAAAAGTAAACATATCATATTAACATTCACACCATGACTTATTATCAATGGTGTTTAATTTTCAATATTTCAATACAACTCAAAATAATGTACTTTGTCACTCTTTCCCAGAAATCAACTAATGAACTTATGGAATAAATATTGGGATATTACACCTTTCCACAAAGTTCTAATCTAACTACAAAATTCTTTTGGCTTAAGTGAGGGATTTAATGTGTTTAGATTAGGGTTAATAAGGGTCATGAACCAAGTGATCTTGAGATTAAGGTGTGAAAGATGTGTGCACAATTAGTAAATGAAATGACAAGGAAATGTAAATGTATGTATAGTAATAAAGAATAAAAAAACAAATAATTCCAATACTAAAACTAATGATGTTTTTTCTTGATGTAAAAATACGATTTCTAAAATATGCAAAGGATTGCAATCAAGCAAATAATAATTTCAAGGACGCATGCAAACAAGCTAGATAACTAATGACATATCTATAAAGAAAAGAGAGGAGGCTCTTAACTAACAACACAACTTGCTTTAAACAAATCCAAACAATCAACTAATAACTTTGATTTAGAAAATGTCCTTGTTGAAACAAGAAGAATGCAAATGAGAAATCACTTCATAATATAACCCTAAAGATGACAAATACTTAGATATTGTTGGGCCTAAAGTATTTTGGATAAAATGCGAAGAAGTTTTGATGTGAATGGGGTAGTGCAACGAAGTGGTAAAAGGGAGCACGCCCGCAAAATAAAGAAGGACCTCAACGTAATGGCACAAATGAAGGGAAAGCTAGTAGTTGATCACGTCAACCGAGAAATTGGCCAAATGTTGGTTATAGTTTTCTGTCCACTTAGTTGACTGCATGGTTCATGGGATCAATATAAATATGTAACGGATTGGGTAGAATAATATTGATGAAGACTTGCTTATGGTTTTTGTAAGAACTTGTTGAACAATGTTGCTAGTATGGTGATGATATTGTTTTGTAACTGAAAGAGATGGATCTACAGGTTGTGTGTGCAAATATGTGATGCATCAAGAGAAAAATAGCGATAGGTCTATAGGCTAAGTGCACAAATCTATTTGAAGTGCTTGTTGTAACAAGATTTATAAATAAGCAAGCACTTCCGTGGTTTTCTCCCGTCTTAGGTTTCCCCGTCAAAATCCCTTGTGTCTCATGGTGCATTGTGAATGTTTGTTGTGTGAATGCTATGTTTGATCCGAGAAATACTGCTAAATGGTAATAGTAATATTATCCAATCAATCTAAGTTACAATTTTATTGCGTAGTTAATGTATGCAATGTGTTATTCCATAGTTTTGTTGATGCATGTTGAGGCTTTGTTGATGGGTTATTTCGTAGAAAAAAATCCTGTTCCGTTCACTATAGTAGAAACTCAGTTCCTGTGATTCCCATAGGTACTTCGGGTGAGACTTCACTTGCTTGCGGGTAATTCCAAAAGGGTCAATATCTTGGGGTTTGTTGGTTTGGTGTTGATGAACCAAGTCTATCGAGGTTTAAGCCAGCAAATATATCAAAGTTTTCTTCACCTCCCTTGTCTAAAAGGAGAATAAATCAGCCACTATAGAAAGCAATCATGTCATAAACAATAAAAGAGACACTATAAACACACCCAGAATTAAAATTGAACCAAACATAGCAAAGCCAAAACTGAAGTCAATTGCAATATACTAAAAAATAGGGCTTTGGGGCTAGGTCGTGAATGTTAGGATTATTAATTAATCCTCCCTTGACTACCATAGTTTATTTTTCTTTTCCTAACTTAGGAGGTCATTGCCACTTCACTAGTGCCATGGGGGACTCACCTGGGGGCCATCTAACACTCAATGTGTCTGTCTGCATGAGTTTAGGAGCTCCAAGGACCAATCCCTATAATTTAGGAACCCACTCTAAGTGCCACCAACAATCTCCAGCGGTTGACCCTAGTTGGTGTTCAATTATGTTCAATTATGCTCTGATTCCCATTGGTTAGATCAATCTCAATCATCCTAGCACCACTTTGCATGATTTGAGGAAAGTAGGGCACCTTTGCTCACCTAACTCAGTCAGTTAATTGGTTGTGAATTGATTCAGTGATCGGAGTTGCATTAGTTAGCTCTAGTGGTGATTTTACCACATCAAGTTATCTCTGGAGTCAGTCCAGGTTTGTAGATTCAAATCCTATCTTAGGCATTCAAATTCTCCTATTTGTAACACCATTGTATTGCATACAATATACTGATTAATGGATGTAATTATATTCTTCGAATTTTGTTTCCATTTTTGTGAAATGTTTCCATGAGTAATTCCTAGGTCTCTACTAAATTATTCTCTCTCTTCTGCAGCCTTCTTTTCTCATTGAATTCATGCAGGCTTGAAGATCCTATGCTTCATTAAATTTAACATGGTATCAGAGTAGGTATCCAGGCCAGCTTCAAACCTCAGAAACTTCCATTGATGCACCCGAAGCAATTGGGTTCCACATTAATCATGGTATTCTTTCCTTGCTCCCCTCGGATTTTGTCCAGAGAATTCTAGCTAGGTGTGATGCACCCAGAGAAAGTGCACATGTTGAAGTGGAGAGTGTTTGAATTGGCTTGATTGTGAATTGAAGTGTTTTCCAGTACTTTTGCAGGTACATTCAAAGATTTTATAAATAATTAGTTGTTTCTTGAAGTTTTAAGATGGAGAATTCAACAGCTTTGACACCCAAAATCCTCAAACCCTTCAATTATCTTGATTGGAGGGATGACATGCAGATTGTCTTGCACAACAATGGTTTGTACAGGGTCACCATGGGCAGAGAGATTGAACCCCAACAACATATTAAAAATTTGAAGTATCTGGACAAGTTGGATGAAGCATTTGGATTCATGTGCATCCACATCTCCATGGAGTTGCTCTTCCATCTTGATGGACTGAGAAAAATCCAAAAGAATCGTGGGAGAAGCTCAAATCCTTATTTGGAAAACAGGATGAGTTAATATGCCATATTCTGGTGAATGAGCTAATAGCACTACAACCTAACAAATTTGAAACTATATGTCATTTTTTCTCAAAGTTCAAATCTCTTGGCATGCAATGCAAGCAGTGCGATATTGAGAAGAAGGATGAGAAATTGGTGCTCTCCATTCTGAGCAAACTTAGCCAATAATTCTCAGTGTTTGTATCCACCTTTCACTCTGGGAGACTGACATGGTGAATTCCATCCCTTGATGCCTTCATGGAATTTCTAATACAAGAAGAAGACAAGTTGATATAGATGGGAGCCATCGGAGCCTCCACTTGGTTGGTGACACAAAGAATGTGCAAGCAAGGAGGAAATAGAAAGAAACGGAGAAGAGGAACATTGAATTTGAACATAAAGAAGAGTTTGATCCAGTGGATGAAGCCTCGGGATCAAAGAAGGACAAACGTCAGAGGTTTGACAAGGGAAAGTGATCCTACTATAAGAAAGGAAACCATACAGAGAAAGGTTGTATGAAGAAGACAATAGATCATATGTCAAGACTCTTTGAACAACACAATATTTCCCTCCTTGAAGGCTCAAGGAAGGCTGACTATGGAGACAAGACTAAAGATCATGAAAGATGCCATGCACTAAAGGCTAATTTTTCAAAATCACATGCCTTCCTCATTAACTCAGGAGCATCCAATCACATGGTTGCATCTAAAGAATCACTCTTCATTACAACTTACCAATGGTCCAAGTATTCACATGGGATATGACACTCAGATACAAGATGAAGGGAAGGGTTCAATCAAATTAGAGCATGGAGTGTTCAAGAATGTCCTCTATGTGCCCTCCTTAACAACAAATTTGTTGCCTGTATACTAGATAACTCATGCAGGCTCACCAAAGTGAGTTGTATTTGGTCTTGACTTAGTGGAGATCTCAGATATCTCAACTAGGAAAATGATAACGAAAGGTGTTGCAAACGATGCCTCCAAGGAATATGAATTCTCACACTTTTTGTGATACTCGGATCTTGTACAGTCTCACCTTCCATTTGAAAGGGAAGGTAAATTCATCCTACCTAAACCTTTTGCATATGATAATGTTTCCATTAATGATTCAAATTCATAATCCGAAGCAGGGGACCAAGTTGAATCAGTTTATGGAATTTAAAATGACCTTTAATCAGATCCATATCTAGAACTAGTCCCTACTCCAAATCCTAGGCCTAAATGAGCTCAAAAGGTTATTAAGGCTGCTAGGAACATGACTAGAGAGTCATCTTAGATGAGGAGAACAAGATGTCACTTTCAAAAAGAGAGCCTTGCGCTATGTCAATCAAATCCACTTCTCCCAGAGAGGTTCTAGAAACTCCCAAAGAGATGCTTCATGATGGTAAGGTTTGATCAACAATTATGCTTACTGAAGAACAAATTGGATCATGTCACTCTTCCTCCGGAAAGAAGAGATAAAGGCAACATTTCTTCTCCTATCTTGAATCGGATTGGAAGAAGGTGGAGAGGTTCACATGCACAGACCAGGAAACTAGTGCACACAAGGACCATCACACTACATTACTGCTCCACAAAGATGCAGATTGCAAAAATATTTTCACAAGTTTTTAATTCAAAAATAAAATTTATCTTTATGTGAATGCTTAATCCTTGTTTTTTCTGCTTATTTTGATGCGGGGGGGGAAGGGGGCATGAGGTTTTCCCCATTTCCTTGGTTTGTTAAGGAGTCGTTTTTGCATTTAGATTGTATGGGTGACCTTTGGACTTAGTTTCTAGGGCCTAGGTTGTCCAAGTTAGGATTAAAANTCACTTGGGGGCCACCTAACACTCAACGTGCATGTCTACATGAGTTTAGGAGCTCTAGGGACCAATCCCTATAATTTAGGAACCCACTCTCAGTGCCACCAGCAGTCTCTAGCAGTTGACCTTGGTAGGTGTTCAGTTATGCTTTGATTCCCATCAGTTAGATCACTCTCAGTCATCCTAGCACCACTTTACATGATTGAGGAAAATAGGGTGCCTTTGCTCACCTAACTCAATTAGTTAACTTGTTGTGAACTAATTCAGTGATCTAAAGTTGCATTAGTGAGCTCTAGTGGTGATTTTCCCACACCAATTTAGCTCCGGAGTCAATCCGGGTTTGTAGATTCGAATCATATCTTAGGCATTCAAATTCTTCTATTTTTAACACCATTGTATTGCATACAATATATTGATTAATGGATGTAATGATATTCTTCCAATTTTGTCTCCATGTGTGTGCAATTTTGCCATGAGTAATTGATCAGTCTCTACTAAATGCTTCTCTCTCTTTTGCAGCCTTCTTTTCTCATTGAATTCATGCAGGCATGAAGATCCTATGATTCATTAAATTTAACAGTGCATTTGAAAGAGAAGGTTGTGACCAAGGTCACTAGATTTGCTCAGAAACCTTGTGACCAAGACCTGAAACATTTGAACACTAAGCGAAAACGCTTCGACTGTGACAAAAAATCAATGATTTTTGCGCATGGTACCTACTAGTAACTAGGGGACAACAAACATCAAGAAAACACAATTAGATTCTACTGTAAAACACTCAAAAAGGATGTTGGAAATGATGGTATAAACACAACCAAGGGTGGATTATGGATCAATCCCCAATATGGTTTCCAAAATATGTAGTATGTGATTTCTCACACACATGTACAAAAGACCACCCACCAAGGGGTTGTGCAATCCTTGGTAGCATATTAGAAATGAAAAATAAAACATTAAAAAACAAATCTAAACTATAGATCCCCACTCTCGACCCAATATACAAACATAGATCTCCAAGATAGAGTGCATAAAGTGAAAGAATGGGTTTTTATTAATATCACAAAGAATGTTTACGGAGTCACGCCTTGGTACAATGTGTAGAGTATATGGGGCCTCTATGGCTTGTCCAAGGGAAGGCTTGTGAATATTGTGACCTCCATTCTACATCCAAGTGCCACGGGTAGATCTCCTTTTTGGTGAAAGTAGAAAGCGTGGTATGGTATTCTTTTTATTTATGTAGGAAATCCAATAAAGTGACAACATTTCTTATGAATAAAATTGGAATTCTGAAATGGTGAACATGAGGACTTCTTTTATAGGCACCAGAGTGGTCAAGAGAAATCTCTAGATCGAATGTGTATGCTCTCCATCTCCTTGATTTCTTAGTGGAAAAAATAGGGTTTTGGAAGCTAGATTCGTTATTGGTTTCAACAACGTCAAGGTTTGTGTCCACTTTTAGCCACTACTTTGTTAGGTAAGTGGGAAATGACAAAATTTAACTAAAAACAGTTTTTGAGACCATGTCACACCTTTTGGGGCCATAGTAGCGACCAAGGTCACACTTGTTGAAGGAAAAAGTAGTGACCTTGGGGATATGGTCAATCATTTGGTTTGACTTTCAACTTTTTGGTATTTTTATCACTTCCTCGGGTCATATGGATGGTGTGAGGTGGAAAATGGTGCTCATACTGTCAATTGTGACGTGTAATGATGATGAAACTGATGACAAGGTAGATGGAATTCTTTTGGTTGTTAACAAATATTAGCTACACAAATGATATTATACTTCATTGTTGTTACATTGATTGCTTCCCTTAAGAAATTATTTTGCATAACATTGCTCCACCCACTTTACATGTAAACATAAATTTATGGAAAACAAATTCTAATTGTTTTGATTACAAAATACAAAATTGTCATAATCTTTTTGATATTTTCATATCTACTTAAATACAAAATTATATATAACTAGTGATTACTTTATAAATGACAATTTAGGTTCTCCTTAATAAAATTTATTCTATTCAAATAATTTGTTTTTCCAAAAAAGACAAATCACAATTTCTATTCCATCATAAAAATAAATCACATTCTTCATATACTTAAAACACACTGCAAACAAAATTAAGTAAAATTATATACAATGCTTACAAGTGCATATTGTACTTGTTGGAGGCATTTACCCACCATGCGCACTTAATTCGGTCAATTTGGTCTAGTTAAACCACTATCCTAAGCTTTATTGACTTAATTGACATCGGAGGATCATTGTATGACATCAGCATGAGCACACCCACGCCTACCTTCAGTCAAGGAGGCCAACTAAGCCTTCTCCTTCATTCGGGGAGGCTAACTGGAGCACTCTGGGGGTGATCTGAGTGTCATAAATGCACTTACTTGATAACTAATGGTTACAATCAGTTAAATATGAGTGGTGAAGGTGCCTCCTTTCATTATATTGATTATTTAATTAATATTTAATGAACTGGAGTCAACAGGGGCGCCTCCAACCACCTCTGATGGCCAGTTTGACTTTAGTTAACCTCATCGGGGTTCATTGGGGTGATTGATGCACTACCACTTGTTGGTTGGCATGCAATGACATGCATCTGAGCTACTTTCAGTTAGACTCAGTCATTTATTGCACTCCAACTTCAGTTAGGACTCAATTGAGTCAATCGGCAATTGATCAGTTGGTTAACTAGTGTGTTTATTGTGGCTTACAATCAGTTAAGCTACACCCATTCATTCAATTCGAATGACCTCCTTGGGAGTTTGAATTGTCTTGGAATTCATGCATCTTGCATGATTATTGTATTGTATCACCATTCTTTCATTTTTTATTATACAGAGCTGCTACTTCCATTACAGCACCATTTTGCCAATTTTATGCATATTTGTCTGTATTCTTTGTGAGACTATGTTTTCAGTTCCTAGACCACTTTGACAAATTAATATGGTATCAGAGCTCACAGCGGGGCGAAGCTCAGATCTTTCAAAAACAAGGTTTTTGACAGATCTTGCATGAAAAATTGAGCAAAATCTCAAAAATCCAGCACTGCACCAGAAGCCAAGGGTTACCACTTAATACCCCAAGTTAAGGAATTGTTGGTCAAGCTTGCTTGATCAACTATGTTGGGTGTGATGAAAGACTAAAATGTGCAGGATGTTCAACCTTATGGTGCCCCTTTTGTTGCGATTTGCAGGTTTTAACAGGTGAAAGCATTCGCTCCAGCAGTTTCATATGGCTTCTTCCGTAGAACTCTTGACTCCGTTCAATTTCCATTCATGGAAAGGAGACATGGAGATCCAGCTATGTGCCAGAGGACTCTATAGGGTCACTATGGACACCGAAGAAGAGCCTGCTTTTGTGACAGACAAAGCTAGATTCTTGAACAAGAAAGATGAATCATTCAGATTCTTCTGCCTCTCTGTTTCCCGGGATCTTCTCTTCCATCTCTCAGGATTGAAGACTCCAAAGGAAATCTGGGACAAATTGGAAACCCTGTATGGAAAACAGGATGATTTGAGAGTATACCATCTTGAAAATGAGTTGATGCCTCTCCAGCCTTCCAATTTCGAGACATTAAATGACTTTTTCACAAAGTTCAAGAACATTGTCTTACTATTGAAGCAATGCAAGGTGGTGAAGGAGGATGATCAGCTCATCCTCGCCATACTCTCCAAAATTGGATCTGATTATTCGGGGTTTGTCTCTACATTTCATGCGAGGAAGATCACAACCCCTGGATGGAAGATGCCTTCATTGAGTCCCTAACAAGTGAACATGATAAGCTTGTCCAAATGGGGGTCATCAGATCCTCCCATGATCAAGCCCTCCATGTCTCGTGGCCCAAAGAGATAAAGGGTAAAGGAAAGCAGCAGAAGAACCCAAAAACCAAATTCGAAGCTCCTAAGCCTAAATTTGTAAACCAGCAGCATGAAGAGCGTTCCGGCTTGAAGAAGAACAAAGGAAAAAGTCAAGTGGTCATACTGCAGGAAGGGATTCCACCCTAAACATGCCTGTATGAAAAAGAAACTTTATGAAGCTACCTCTCTCCTTGAGAGAAATCACATCAATCTTCCGAAAATATTTCAGAGGAGAGATCAGCAAGATCGGGAACCACAGCATGAAAAAGGTCATGCCCTCATGGCAAGCACTTTGAAGTCCAAAGCACTCTTGATAGATTCTGGAGCTTAGAACCACATGATGGTTGAAAGGGACTCCTTATCATCTTTAGAGACCGGCAAATCCATTCCCATCCACATGGGAGATAACTCCACAATCACATTCGAAGGACAAAGTACTATAGATATTGAGCATGGTTATTTTCCCAATGTTCTGTATGTACCATCTCTTGCATCAAACCTCCTAAGTGTTTATCAAATGACACATACGGTTGTTCCCGAGAGAGTTTCCTTTAGCCCAGATGATGTAGATATCATAGAACTTGCATCCGGAAAACTTGTAGCAAAAGGCCTTGCAAACCATCAAGCAAAAGCCTACGAGTTCTCCCATTTTGTGGATGATGCAAATCCCACCGCATTGCTAACTCATGGAAATGAAGTTAGTAGACTGTGGCATGAGAGGTTTGGCCATCTAAAATTCAAATACTTGCAGCAATTGCAGAAGAATTCTATGGTTGAAGGCCTCCCGGTAATCAAAGCTACCACTGGAATTTGTAAGGGCTGTGTTGTTGGAAAGCACCCTGAGAATAAGTTCGATCAGGGTAAGGCAAGCCGAGCATCATGCATCTTGGGACTGATACATTCTAATATCAATGGTCCCATGCCTATCACATATATGAATGGATCAAGGTACGTTCTGACTTTCATTGATGACTTTTCCAGATACACATGGGTATTTTTTATCAAAATGAAATCGAAAGTCTTGGAAAAATTCACTGAATTGAAGGCCTTGATTGAGAATGCATATGGAAAAAAGATCAAGATCTTGAGATCTGATAATGGCGAGGAGTATGTCAGCAATGAGTTACTGCATATATGTTCCCAAAGTGGTATTCAAATCCAGCATTCAGTCCCCTACACTCCCTAGCAGAACGGTGTAACGGAGAGGAAGAATCGATCTCTCAAGGAGATGACCACCTATATGTTGGAATCAAAGAAGTTGGCTACAAATTTGTGGGAGAAATCCATGCATGCTGCAACATATATTCAGAATAGAGTGCCACACTCATCCGTGAAATGGAAGACCCCTTTCAAATCATATTTCGGACACAAGCAGGATGTGTCGAATCTGCAGGTGTTTGGGTCCACTGCATGGGCCCGAATTCCACTTGACAAAAGGAGGGCTTTGCAATCGCAAAGCATAGAATGTTTGTTTATTGGATATCCTGATAAATCAAAAGGTTTCAAGCTGTTGGATATCAAAACAAAATATATCATCATTGAAAGGAGTTTCAAGTTCGATGAGCCTCTTCAAGAGGTAGAACTAGTGAAGGAGAAAACTGTTGAATTTCCTTCCTATTCTACTGAATATTTGGATGATGTAAATGGCGGTGATGACCCTGATTTGGATCCTCTGATTTATGATATCAGCGTACAACAGACATCAGATGTTGAATCAGAACCTGAAGTACAAAATCATCTCCCAACTTGGGCCCGACAGACACTGTCTTCCGCAGGAGATAACATTGGAAATCTGGATGATCCAAGGAGAACCCGGTCAGATTTCCAAAGACCAGGTATTGCGCTCTCTTGTCCTGATCATTTGCTGTATGAATATTGTTATTTGATGATAAGTTAAAACCCTAAGTTTTACTACCATGCTCGGAAGGATCCGATATGGCAAGTTTCCATGGATGAAGAGATGAATTTGTAAAGCCCCCAACTGGGTCTCCTTTAACTTTTATATACAGTCAGAAAATTCACTTCTTGTCAAAATTTCTGTTCTGTTCTGTTTGTGTTTTGTTCCTGCTTTTATTGTGTTTCTATTCTCCTTTACTAGTTTTGGTTGTAAAGAAAATAAAGTGTTTACATTTACAAAATTGAACAATTAAAATTCTGTTTTAATTTCATGTTTTCATTTCTAAATTTTCCTCATTTACATGCCTGAAAACGATATAAAATCTGCATTTTCATTCTTTTCAGATTTGAAAATTATAAATCGGTTTTATCTACTTCTAACAATTTATTGTTGACTGTGCAGGTAGCAAAGATAATCACAGCATATAAACTTTTGAAATTTAAATAAACAGAATTTGCCAAGGTAGAAACGATAACATACCTGTTGGAAAATACCTGTAGGTATCTAGTAGGTCCACCTTTGTTGCTGTCCTTGTTTGCCGTTTTTCCTTGCTTTTCCTTGCAGCCAAAAGTCCTTCCCAAAGCTCTGAAACTCAACCCGTCCAAACTAGTCTTGCCACCCTGCCAACTGGCGAGGTCTCGCCGACCACCCAGCTCCAAAGGTACCCCTTTGGACCCCCGAGCCCAAACCGAGTACAA
>LPNX010382467.1:285192-302062 GCA_001517045.1 Pseudotsuga menziesii
ATGATCCTATCAATGTAAATCATAACATTATCAATGTGTAATCATATTAATTAAATAAAATTCACTATGATTTAATCGACTCATATACCTATTTCCATTTTAATTACACCTTAGTTTGTAATTAGCTAATTAACAATCATTACTAAAGATAAGCATAGTCTTGTTAAAATTAATTAACATCATTAACACATAATTAATTTAAGGTATCAAGTTACTATCAACTTATTTAACCTTATAGTTACATTTCAACCCTTAGTTCTGGCTAATTAAACTAATTAACAATCAATCAAGCATTCTAATCAATTGCATTAGTCACTACCTAGGTTAACCATTGCTTTGTTTATTATTCAACCATAATTAATTATTAATGGACAATAATTAACCATTAATCAACATTATTAACCCCAATCATCATTATTAACTTTAATCGACATTATTAACATTGATCAACAATAGTTAATTACTAAACGACAGTAATTAATATTAAGCGACACTAATTGACATTATTACTCAACAATATTTCATGTAATTCATAATATGTAGGCGAGTTATGTAAGCGTAGCTACTGCTTACATTCCTCACGTAAGTACACTACAAGTAATAATTCACATACATCAATCATAATCAAGGAACTTATTATTTACCGACACATGTTTTAGCATAGTTTACAAGGTATGATCCATTAGCTTACTGAAATCCATGTTACGACAATTCATACATCATTGATTTACGACACATACTAACCAAGGGTTTTACACACCTACAGTTAGATCTTGTTTTCACCCCTACTTCACGCTATATCTATCTACCTACATCATCACTAACTTCCACATCCTATCCTGTCCTCTGCTGGACTACCCTGGAATGTCAAGTCATGACCGGTTCCAGCTAGAACCCGTAAGCGGAAGTGTCAACCATATCGACCAAGCTTCCCCAGCAGGCAACCACCAGTCATCATCACACACCTTGGGGAGCCCGCCGTAGCACAGCCCTCCCATGACTCTGGGTTTCGGGGATAAACGGTGGGTAAAGCCTCCACCCCCCTTAATGGAACAAGGGACTATGTCTACTCGACATAACAACAGCGTTGCACTTGTACTCGGTCTGTCATCATATAACCGATCTCGGCGATTGAGTTTCTTGGAACTCTACCCCACCCATGTCATAACATACATCATAATAAACAGCATAATAACCATACGAAAGTAAATAATGCATCACTCTCATACCATTTTATCTTTCGAAGTCCATGTCCCCGAGGCCCTCCCACCTCGTAGGATCCAGCTATCACTTAGCCGTTTCAACCTGTAAGTCAGTCCTCGACATACAATATAGGATATCGTGCATAATCCTCGATATGTACACATATATCTCATCATAACATGACAACAATAAACTCATTCATTCGCCATGCACCTGGCATATCATTCATTATTTCAACATATATCTGTAACGGTATCCATGTACCCATCATTCAGTAATTTCCATATATTTGACATAATTAACACATGATACATATCTAAACATGACTACCGACCATAATACTATCATCACACACACACATATATATATCGGCAAAATAATAGAACCATATGTCCACAGTGTCGTCAAACCGACAAGGTCTCACAATCAAACAAATACAACATATAATAGTAGTTCAGGTAGAAATGTCAAAACGGGGTGTTACAGAATTCTCTTCAGAAAAACACCACTTGGGAGCTAGTTTCTCTTCCTCCACGAAGGAAATTGGTTCAATGCAAGTGGGTGTTTCAGACTAAGGTTGCTTCTGATGGAAGCACCTACAAATATAAGGCAAGGCTGGTAGCAAAAGGTTTCTCCCAGGTCCAAGGTGTGGACTACCATGAGACTTTGCACCGGTTGCAAAAATGGACTCCATCCGCCTAGTTTTGGCAATTTCAGCATGTAAGCACTGGGAAGTGCATCATATGGATGTTAATTCAGCATTTCTGCATGGAGATATTCATGAGGAGATATACATGAAGCAGCCTAAGGGCTACATTTCTGATCCATCTTTGGTTTGCAAGCTAAAAAAGTCACTATATGGGTTAAAACAGGCCCCAAGAGAGTGGTATTCCAAGATGGATGCCTTCCTTCTCTCGCAAAACTTCCAAAGGTGTAAATCAGATTCAAATGTGTATATATAGAAGTCTTATGATCATTTGATTATTATTTTTTTACATGTTGATGACTTATTGATCACAGGTAACACAGTTGCTTCTATTTCAGTCATCAAAACTGCTCTCCACAATGCATTTGAAATGAGCGATTTGGGGCTCTTAAAACAATTTTTGGGGCTCAAAATTGAGCAAAATTCTGATGGGATAATGGTCACTCAATCCAAATACATATCAGACTTGTTAGTCAAGTTTAACATGGCTGAATGTAGAGCTGATCCATTCCCTTTCCTTTTAGGGATCAGCCTTGAAGAAGGAAAAAGCACACCTCCTATGGACTGCACTATTTATCGACAGTTGATTGGTAGCTTGCTATACTTGACTCATTCTCAGCTTGATATATGTTATGCCATGAATGTTGTATCAAGATACATGCAGCATCCCCATGATCTTCATTGGAAGGTAGCCAAGAGGATCCTCCAGTGTATTCAGGGAACCAGGACCTACGACATTCACTATGCTACAGACTCCGAGCTAGAGCTGGTTGGGTACACAGATTTCGATTGGGCGGGAATTCTATTGATCAGAATTCTACTTCCGGATATGTCTTCACGTTTGGTGGTGGCCCCATTTGCTAGTCTAGCAAAAAGCAGGTCGCCATATCATTGTCTTCAGCAGAGGCCGAGTATCAAGGAGCGGTGAATGCTTGCATCCAAGTTGTTTGGTTGCAAGGCATTCTTTTAGAGTTTGATCTTGGTAGTACTTTGTCCACTATCCTATTTTGTGACAATCAAAGTGCTATTAAGATATCCACAGATCCAGTTGCTAGGCATAGGACCAAGCATGTAGAGATACACATGCACTATATCAGGGAGCTAGTGCATGACAGGACCATCATTCTGCAATACTGCCCAACTGATGAGCAGATTGTAGAAATCTTCACCAAGAGCTTTTAAAAAAATAAGTTCACTTACCTCTGTTCATTGTTGGGGGTGAGTTCATTAGGGTGATCCAATTACTTTCAGTGTTCAGCTTAAGGGGGGGGTTTCCCACTGGGTTTTCCCTCTTTTTCCTCACTTAGTTTGTTTTTTAAGCATTGTTTGAGTTTCAGTATTGTACAGGGTGACCTATGGCCTTAGTTGTTGGGGGGCTAGCATTTTTATGCACTTTATGTTTCTACTCCTCTGAGTATAGCTTAAGGGGGGGTGTTGGAGACATTTACCCACCATGCACACTTAATTTGGTTAATTTGGCCTAGTTAAACCACTATCCTAAGTTGTATTGACTTAATTGACATCAGAGGAGCACTGTATGACATTAGCATGAGCACACCCATGCCTACCTTCAGTCAAGGAGACCAACTAAGCCTTCTCCTTCATTCGGGGAGGCTAAATGGAGCACTCCGGGGGTGATCTGAGTGTCATAAATGCACTTAATTGATAAGTGATGGTTACAATTAGTTAAATCTGAGTGGTGAAGGCGCCTCCTTTCATTATATTGATTATTTAATTAATATTTAATGAACTGGAGTCAACAGGGGCGCCTCCAACCATCTCTGATGGCCAGTTTGACTTCAGTTAACCTCATCGGGGTTCATTGGGGTGATTGATGCGCTACCACTTATTGGCTGGCATGCAGTGACATGTGTCTGAGCTACTTTCAGTTAGACTTAATCATTTATTGCACTCCGACTTCAGTTAGGACTTAGTTGAGTCAATCGGCACTTGATCAGTTGGTTAACTAGTGTGTTTACTGTGGCTTATAGTCATTTAAGTTACACCCATTCATTCAATTCGAATGACCTCCTTGGGAATTCTAATTGTCTTGGCATTCATGCATCTTGCATGATTATTGTATTGTATCATCATTCTTTCATTTTTTATTATACAGAGCTGCTACTTCCATTGCAGCACCATTTTGCCAATTTTATGCATATTTGTCTATATTCTTTGTGAGACTGTGTTTTCAATTCCTAGACCACTATGACAAATTAATAATACTTACACAATAAAATTACAAACTTAATAAAAATACTATTTTTTTCCTTAAAAAATGATGTTTAATCATTCCCATTTCTCTTCTTACCCCTTTAAGAAGGAGCTAGATAACTAGTTATAAGTCAAAGGGTCTTTGAGTAGGATTCATAAAGAAAAACAATTTCTTATCTTAATCAAATGGATCACTATTATATTAATTTATACTTGCAAAAAAAAAAAAAACCTCATACAACTACATTCTTTAAGAAAAAAGTTACTTCCTTCGTTTAAAGAAAAAACTAAATATCAATAATTTTTTTTACTTTTTCTATGAAATAACTAAATATCTATAATTTTTTTACTTTTCTATGAAAAAAACAATTTATTATTATTATTATTATTATATATTTTGTATATCGCACCCCCAAAAAAATTAACAAGAGCTCTTTAATAATAATGGAAAATTAAATAATAAATATTATTATTTGGGGAAAAAACTTTAAAAAAAGAAATTAAAAAGTATTATTCAAAGACATAAAACCAATTAAAAAGAAAATGTGTTGGTTATGTGAGATCCTCTGCCTTGAGCATGTGAGTATCTAAAATTTCAGTTATATTGCCTATAGCACTTCAGTAAAGAAATAATCCATGCTTGTACACAACTAACATATGTGCTAATAAAATCTTTTATCCTGTATTTCAGGGATGTTAAGAGTGTGCATAATGAATTAAGCAATATTTTTCCATTTATACACCTTACATATACATTATTGGTAGAACAACATCCAACTTGCTCACATTCATGGTAAACTACTACTTAAATTGTAATGATAATCATTTACTTGTTTAGCTCAACAAATAACTTTATGAAATGTTTAATATAGGTTATGCCTACTTTAATGCCAAGTACACCACTCTCTGCAAATAATATTTATTTGCTAACATGGATATAGTGGCACACTCATTGTGTAAAAAGGCCACATTGCAATATTTGGCACCACCATTGTGTTGAAAGTACATAATATAGAAGTGTCGTTGAAGACAAAAGCTAAAAACATTTTTTCCTGCAACATAATTATGCTAATAAAGCCATTTTCCAACTGCATTATTGAAGTAATCACAATGGTTTAAAAGTTATGCCATATTAATTTCAACAAACAACCACAATTTGCAACCCTGTTATAAAGAACAATATCCACATAAAGGAGGCCAAATACTCCCTCATGTGATATATATATATATATATCGTTGGCATCATGATAAGTCATGAGCTAAAGTATGTATACATCTTGGTTTCAATCTTTAGTGATAGAAATTTACAAAATAGTAAAAAATGATTTCATTGGCCCTCTTGAGGATGAGAGGTCATAGTTTTACAAAACATTATTTGACAATTCAAAGAACCAAAATTATATGCAATACTGTAGTACATTGTATTATAAGCCTTTTTCATGACACCATAAAAGTATCATGCCATTTATGGGGGGCATTCTCACTACATGTATCCACAAGTGCTAGTGACTGAAAAACAATGACAGATAGTTAGATATGCTAAATTTGGAACAAATCACAGCATATGGAGGTTAATGTTTAATAGGTACCTTTGGAACATTCAACTCCAGCCAAAACTATTTTGGACCATTATACTGATGGAGGATGGGCCTAAATGCATCTTCTTCCAATGTGTTGTAAAGTTTCCATGTGCATATGCGAACTTGAGAAGACATAAAGTGTAAATTCACATAAGTGTCAAAAAATAAAAATAATAGAGAATGACTATATTGAAACCAAGTTATTCAAATGACAACTCTCACAAATCAATATTAGCATGGGGACTTTACACATAATATAGATTCCAAAGCGAATCCCAATAATAACCCACTATCATCCTAATAATTTTACCCAAATCCTTACATGAGAAGGAAACCTTGATTCTCCTTGACACTCCTTATCCTCCCAAGTCATGGGATCAATATTAGCTCCTCTGAAAGCTTGCAACCTAATGGAGAGCCATTCATATTGTATTAGCCATGTCATTTTTTAATGATAATTGTTTAATAAAATTCTCGGACTAATAAGTTTCCATTATTATAAAAAAAAAAGAGAAATCTCACATATTAGACAAACTTCAAAGATTCCATGGATCTAGAAAAAATCTCGGAGAAATAAGTTTCCATAAAAAAAAGAGAAATCGCACATATTAGACAAACATCAAAGATTCCATGGATCTAGAAAAAATCTCGGACTAATAAGTTTCCATAAAAAAGAAGAGAAATATCACAGATTAGACAAACTTCAAACATTCCATGGAGCTAGTGTGTAGTGTAGTTATACAAAAATAGAGGTATCCCAAGGGCTATTGCATGAATTGAATCTAGAAAGGCTTTGTGGTAAACCTGAGTTCATAACAATAAATAAATATCTCTAACAAGAATATTTTAATTTTCATCCAAGATACAGAACTGATTAAAAAAAAAAAAAAGTCTCAATGTTTGGTGTGTTAAGCAAGAGAATTAGCATATAGCCCATTCATTTATTCAAGTATCCTTAGCCTCAAAAAAATTCCCAAGTGTGTACTTTATTGTTCCCCCTAATATCCCTTTGCTTTATTGTATGCAGTTCAAAATAATAAACCCAAGTATTTCAATGATAAAATACAAAAAAAAGGGTCATTTACATTCAGACCTGCACAATAGTAGATTAGTTACTAAAAATAGGTAGCAAGATATACTAGGAAAGAGGAGAGGCATGCGTATTTTCTTATAATTATTTAAATATTGGTATACTTATATGCATGTTTATTCAAGCCTTGGGATATTATAGGTCACAACCATCCATGGACAATGGTTGAAGAGCATATCTGCAAGGTAAACCTTGTTTGTTGGAACATGGAAGAGTAGGACTTGAAAAAACAAATAGTAGTCAGAACATAGGAGAGTTGGGGAAGATAGTGCCACTGTACTCAAATGTGCCCATTACTTTTGTTGTAACATGACTCTTTCCTAATCCAAGAAGCTTTGTTAACCCAAGCTCATAAACATATGCATTGAATTGATAATCTATCAAGATGTTGCTTGCTTTAATATCCTTGTGAACAACCTTTGGTTCTAGTGCCTCATGCAAATATGCCAATCTACAAAGAATGTAATCAAACATGTAGATCTAAAATAATGACATGGAAATTAAAATGCACATGAAACTTAAATATGAACTAATAAAATGTAAAAGAAAAACCAAACTTTGAAAGGCTATAGACACAAAAGCCAAAACTAGCATGAAGTATATAGTCTACATTAACACTTTGGAACTACTGAAATAATCTTTAACTAGTGTGTGTGTGGATTCAATTGCATGGTTTTAGCAATTGTGATAGAGAACCACAAATTAGCATGTTATGCAAACTCTATCAATGTTAGCTAGTAGAATAACGAAACTTAAGAAAATAGGATACCGTGAGACTTTGTGGTTTTATATCACAATGACAAACACCAATAGCCCCATGGATGTAAGTTAGAGAATTCCATATTTGAAAAAAATTCAAATCGCATAACATAAAGAATCATAATTAAACAAAAACAAAAGAAAATAACAAATAATTCACTCACTAAACAAAATTAAGCCAAGTTTTAATATACATTGTCATCATTATCAATCTCAATGTACCTGGTATGGAACTTTGTGGGCCTCTATGGTGACGATGGCAATCACCATTGTAGCTTACAATGCTGGAACAAGTTCTATTGCTAGCATAATGGGCTTGAAGATAGTTTCTATGAAGGATGCGTGGTTTCCTTAAAGTTCTACAAGAGCATTGCATGGAGTGTGAATGGAGTGTACATGTCAAAAACACATGAACAAGTTGCAAATGGTGGGACCACATAAAAACTTGGAAGATTGCAATTAGCAACACTCATATTACAGAGCATATGGCAAGTGACAATTTAATGTGGAAACATTTACTGCGTTACAGTTTCTTCTTTTACTTTTATAATGGTTTATTGCATGCAATTTTTTTATATAGGAACTCTTCTTGTACTCAACTAAGTTCTCATGCCCTCTGCCTCAAAAGGCTCCCTTCACTCACTAAGTATACAAAAACTACTAGTGTTTAGTTGTTACAACATAGTTGGATTGGATGTTCATTCTTTTCATTAGACACATTACCATGCACACAACAATGTTTTACCATCAAGGAACATATATTACATCATGGGGAAGGGTTTTGGCACTTTAGAGAAAGAAAGCAATCCAAAGACAGTAGGGAAAATGATGAGCACTAACTTTCTTGAAGATAGTCTAAGCTACAAGTCCAAAACATTGACAATGTAAACACATACTGAGGGTATCCATATAAACAAATCTGAAAACAATGAACACTCAAGCAAGGGAACCTTCATTTCAAATTTTGCATAAAATTTTGATTCTATACAATGCAAAAGATAGTTCCACTTCCAAGAGGTTTAAGGAGTAAGCCTACTCCAAACAAGAGTGTAGAGTGTCAATTATTCATCTTGGTGCACTCCATAGTTGAGTAAGCACATGTTTTTACATGATGATGCAATTGATTTCCACATGCTTTATTGAGCGTGGCTCTTCCTTACATTCAATCAATGTATAAGGGAAAAAAATTGGAGAAGATTTGGGTTTTATAACACCCATATGCACCCCAAACTGAATATGCACAAGATTATAATCATGTTAATGATATCTATGGGCATTCTTATCTTTTTACTCATCCTTGCATCCACAAGATGTATAAGAGATAAAAGCAATACCGTTTTTATTTTGTTTATCTAAGCAATAGCAAAAGACTCGATAATAGCAGTTTAATACTACTCCCAACCCACAACAATACCACTTGTTGTAGTTCAAAAAAAAGTAAACATACAACATGTGAACAATAACTTCATCTCCTATAAAGTGTTGTCTTTCCTAGCACTAGAAATTATTTTCATCTTTAATTACAACCAATACCTTTTCTTTTTTTTTCAATGTGGTTCACGCGCCGGCTTGACCAACGGACTACGTCCACGGAAATAAATCAAGCGGGCCCACCCGAAGGGGCCTCACACCTTCGGCACACTTCATGCCTAACCCCAATAGCGTCAATGAGGATTGAACCCGTGACCTCTATACCAAAAGGCCTAGCGACAAGTGCTCAACCAATTGAGCTAACTCTTGGGGCTAACAACCAATACTTCTGATATAAATTTTGATAAGATTTCACCAATACATAATCTCTAAATCAAAGTTACATAATAAATATCATGTTTTAATAGATTGTAAATTCTTACATCATCTCTTTGCATTCTTACGCCATCTTGCATTCTTACGCCATCTCTTTGCACCATTAAAGACAATTGCACCATTACAAACAATTGATAATATATACTCTTGTCCAACTCTCAAACGTCTTTGTAACTTGTTTTTCTCTTTTTAGTTTACAATTCAAATATCAAGAAACTTTCAATAAAGTTTTCATTAATGTACCCTAACTCGCTAAAAAGAACATTAATATGAATACATCTACTATATTATAAAGTTTTAAAGAATACTTAAAAGTAATTTTAATAAAAATATTTAAAAACTTTTAAACATATCTTTATTATAGAACTTATCAGAAGTTTATACTTATTTTCTAATGATAAATTAATTTATATTTTTTTTTGTTATCTATCAATAATGTATCATTTACCACAAACACCAATAAATAAATAATTTCTATTACATATATTTCATTGTGTATTATTTTCTATTATTATACCATTCTACCAATATAGATATTGAATAAATTAAATACATCTTATCTGCATTTACATAATATTCAGTATATCCTATCAAATTAGTGGAGTAGCACTAAGGTGTTTTTATATTGATGTTGAACTTCTATAAGACTAAGCTTCTTCTAACATTATTATATGTGGTAGTTGTTGTTTACATTTACTATAAAATGATGTGTAAGATAAACAAATCGCACAAATCACAAGGAAGAATATGATCTCAAACCAAATAGAAAGCCAAAGCCAAGAGCCAGAGCCACATTTAGAGATGAGAAACAAAGCCAAAGACATAAGTAAGAGCCAGAGACAAGGATGAGAACCAAGAACCAAATCCGATAGAAATGATCCACTGATTCAAATTATTAAGTTTTTGTGAGACCATAAACCTCCACAATGGGGATGTATGCACTATAACAAATCCAAGGTAGAATCCTTTGAATCGGTGAATATGAAGGAATTTGGTTAATTCCGCACATTGGGTGAATATGAAGGAATTAGGAAGAGGTTCAATTGCAGAATAAATGCATATTTACATCCGTGAGTAATGTATAAAACATAGAAGCTGTAGAAATTATCCTTCAAGCCAATTTTAAGTAAAGAATTTTCTGAAGATTATCCTTGCTAAATCAGAGCCACAATTTATTAAGGTGTCAGATGTTTTGTATGAGCAATACGCATAATATTTGACTTACTACAAGGTAAAGGACATTTTTATTTTTGTGTGTTTTTGGTTCACATAGGCTTGGCATCTTGTTCTAGTCCTTTTTCTTTTCGCTGGAAGAGTAGGCTTTTTTTTAGAGTGAAACTTGCCTTAAATATATTTATTCAACAATGTTGTTATTTTGGAAGACGTGGAAAGGATACACTTAATATCTTCAACTGAAATCATCAAAAGCTGTAAATTTAATTTTATGTATGGTTTGAAAATCTAAAAGTATTAATTTAAAATTAATTGTTGGTGGTATCAGAATTGATTACACTGAAAAAGGAGCCCCACAAATAGATATGGGACGAAAATTTAAGTAAATTGTAAATTCCTATCCTGCAGGGTCATTCAGTTTCTGACTATTTTTTGACTATTTGTTATTTTGTTTGGGAATCAAATACACTTCTACCCCCTAAGGAGATAGTTATTTTAAAATGGTGTAGTGAAGAAATTGGAGCATTTCCTTCAATGTTTAGCTTGACCTTCCTACTTATATTTTCTATTGTCTTAAACCGCAATAAGCTTTATTTCACATTCATCTACTTCGTTCGAGTTGAGAAAACATATTTTTTGCTTCCTCCTTTTCTAACAATGGAGCCTCTTATATATACCTTATATGTAATATGTATGTGGTGTACTTTATCAATATATGCTTTGTTTCATATTCATCTTTTGTTTTAAGGAAAATGTTTTTTTGACTAATAATAAACTCCCTTAGTGGTGAGCACCAAGTATGTCTCTGTATTCAAGGAGAATCTTCCCAAAACAGGGAATTTTCCATTATTTGCTTTCATTGCTAACATAGACTTCCCTACTATCATTCAAACCCTCAAGAGAGGATAACAAAGTTTTTGCTAAAACTTTGACATATAATGATGTTATTCTCTCTTAAACAAAGATCACAAAAGCTATTTTTAGAGACTTAGCGTTTGCAACAAAACCTATCTTAGGATTCCTCTGCTTGAAAATGGTAGGATTGACAAACTTTTCATTTTACAGGGATCAGGTTGTTGTCATGTGTTGGAGGCTTCTCTTCTTTGATGAAGAGCATGGACTGATGAGTGTACACATTGTCTACTAGAACCACTTGACGAGTGAGAATTTCTCTAGATGTTGAGAAATATGATGCAACTTGAAAGTTCAGAAAAGAATGGAAGGGGTAGCAACAATTTATTCCCCTTAAAAAAAATGTTAAAATCCATTGAACACCAATTTCCCATGATCCGAGATCTGAAGTCCTCAGGTCTTTATCCATTTAAATTTGGGAAGTATATTGGATGTTAACCAGTTCATACCACAAATACCCTGACCTAAAAATAGGTAATCCCTTCAACCCATATTACATTAATACATATGTTTCTTATAGTAATGCGAGCATTTGAAATAGGCAACCATATATAACTACCCTAAATATAGTAATCATTTTGATATATATATGAAATGAAACCACTTCATGGACATTTATACATAATCTACCACTCCATACCTATTAATGGTTTGGGTAAGTGCTTATTACCATGCACTTCTTCACTTTACTGGTTGATTGGGATGTCCATAAGATACTTCATAGGTTTTATATTTTATGAATTAAGAAAACCACAAATAGTTGTAGAAGGTTATTATGTGTGTAAAGAAACTATTTATTTTGGAAAAGATGTACTGGCCCTACTTGAACCCTTACTTTTCTGCAAGATTATGAACACTATACATTATGTCCAATTGTTCACCATCTCCTATTACAAGATTATGGACACTGTACATTATGTCCAATTGTTGATTAGAACACTTTGTCAATTTGTATGTGACGTACCATTTTGTTTTCGAGCCTTTTCTAAAGTGCTTCCCTTGGTCGGAATGGTTTTCTAAAGATTGGTAGCAATTAAAGTTGATAGCGTACACTCTATTGCATACTTCAACTCTAATTACATTCAAGCTGGTTATTCTTTAAAACCTGTTGTGGAGCTTATTAAATTTACTTTTGAGTTCCTGAGCTTTTTACATATTTAGTATAAAGGGTCTTGAACATTAAATGAGAAACACTCAAAGAATAGCATAACAACAAACAACTCAATATTTAATGTGCCAAGTATTTAACAGAAAATAAAAACCAGTAAATACTATAACCAACTAAACACTGCATTAACCAATAAACACTCATAGAATAAAAGTCTAAGTTGTGGCATCAAATAAATAATGTAACAATGGAAACGACACATCAAGAACAAAGCTATTTCATTACATTATTGAGATAACTATAAAGATGGCACAAGATATTTACTGTACTTATCCTACGCTAGTGTTAGTGCCAAGACTATTCAAGATTCTAATGAACTATCTGCATTGCCCTCAACTAAGCGCCAATGGTTATTTCAAAGTGCTTACTTTATACACTAACATAATATTTTACACCGACATAAAGCTCGACACATCATACAATGTCTTGTTCGACAAATACTCCCGCGCGTTCTAGCTTCCTGGGATGACCGTATCTTATGTGCAGATTGAGTGTTCTTCAAAAAATTACATGCATTGGACTTCCTTTACATGGCCCATCCCAAATCCAGGGTGAACAAACGGGTTAAATTTGATGGGCACCCTTGCCATCATTGTAATTGTTGTTGACCGTTTTGTTAAAAAAATTGCCGTCAATTTAACTTTAATAAATTTGATTACCGTTTCATAAATTTGATTACCTTTCTAATAAAATTGTTTACCTTTCTATTAAAATTTATTTTTAAGATGGAAAAATATCTCTTTTTTTTTTCAATCGAAAAAACCATTCCTTGGTATTCATTGAATCAAAGGAACCTTTTACATCTTCAGTCATTTCAGTTATGCCACCAAGGACAGCACAAAATTATCAGGTAATATTCTCCTATCCAAACATACATATGTCACAAAAAGATACATATGGAAAATATCTCTATATAAGGATAGGCAAAAACACTATTGTGCCAATTAGTTAGGTTTAGTGTCTTTCAATTATATATTACATGCATCATTTTTTGGATCAGAGCATCATTTTTTGGATAAAGGCACGAACCTATTATCAAGTTGTGTAGTGAAAAACAATGGTGCATGACATAAAACTAAGGGGTGTAGGTAGATGGTGCAAAACATATGTGCTTGAATTTAAGTGCCACTATACTAGTTTTTGTGCTGCTTTCTAAACTCTAGAAATGCAATTTTGTAATTAAGAGAGAGAAAAACTGGATTTACCAATTGCTTATTAAATTTTATCATAGATTCAACTTTCATCAACCAACTTTTCAATATTTTCCACCTAAGAATTCATAAATGGACAAATAGACAATAAAATAAATAAACATGTTCAACTCATTATGTTTATTAGTATTTTTGAAATATAAACACAGAATTAATCCTAAAAGTTGACATTGGCAACAACTATCAATGGGAGATAACCCTTACCTCATTTATCAATAACTCACAGATGCCTTGCTGAAACATGTAGATTGTATACACCTTTGGGTCTTGGTGATGGTACTGAAAGTATCATTTTAAGACTTTCCTTTGTATTATCTTTAACGGCATCAATCAAAGTATGCACAAAGAAGCATTCAAGGTTAAGCGTGTCTAATTCTTTCTGCGAAGACTTTAAAAAAGGTAATGGATTATGGAAGTATCAAGAGAAGAAAAAAAAGGTTTTTAGTACATATCTAGAATAACTCGTACATATACATAACAAATGCCACATCCGTATATTCAACCTTGCACAACGAAATAATGACACCTTTGAATTATATTTAAAATGGTATGGAACTAAATGTATTTAAAACAATCCAAGAGAAGATCTCTCTGAAAATATGGTAAGGTGAATACTAAATCGGAGCAACATGAGATAACTCCTACACTCTTTTTTCTGTTAAAGTTAGGGATTTTTATTGAAAATAAGAAGAAAAAAATGGTACTTTAGAACATAATTTTCATATCTTTCAACTTTAACACTCACTAAGGATCATTGTGTTAAAGTTATGGTTTGAAACAAAATATAACAGCTGCAGAAATACATTGTAAAAGTACTACTGAAAATCATAAACAATAAAACAACACTACATAAATAAAATCATGAACAATAGGACAGCAGTAAATAAAATATAACTAACAAAACAAAATAGATCTGATGGTGAGGACCTTCCTTATACTCATATTTGAATTTTAGACCAGATCTTACCTCTTAGAGGCAAATCAATATCTGGAGACTGAAATAAATAACTTTCCCTTACCTAAGGGACCAGGGTAATCACATACCAAAGAGAGAGAGAGAGAGAGTTAAAGTGTTTAAGGTAGGATTAGACAAGTACATTAGAGAGTGTAGTTCAAGATCAATCCAAAGACATTAGTAGAGGAACCCAACAAATGTTTAACATTGGATGGCAACTACAAAACCCTCACACCAGTGGATGATAGCTCCAAATAGCCTACACAGGCCTTGGACACCTCAAATAAAGCCCTAACAGTGAGTAGCAGCCTCATAGAAAACCTCAGGAAGCAATGGAAGCCTAAAGACACCAAGAAACACCCTCAATAAGGCAAGCAACACCCTCAATAAGGAAAGCAACACCCTCACAAGGCAGTGCCGCCCTTCTAATAGACAACAAAAACCTCACAACAACAATGACACTCTCCTAACAGACCTTGACACCCTCAAACAAGGTAGCAATAGCAGCAACACCCTCACAAGTGGCAACGATAGCCTCAAGCAGGCCTAAACAGGCCTAAACAAGATGGACAGTAGCAGTAACAGGCAACGACAATCTCACAAGTGGCACTGTGGCAATGACATCCTCAAGCATACAGATGTACACTCAAAAAATGTAAAGACACCCTTAATCAAGCAGCAACAACTTGTAAGCAGAGACAACCTTCTAACAAGTGGATAACAACCTTAAACAAACAGATAACAACCCTTGACAAGGAGACGATAGCCCTGGAAGTTCAACTCAACTCTAAATAGACTTTGAACCCTTGATGTCTTCCAAATCATCAAAACCCTTAAACAATCACAAGTAATCAGATCGCATATCTCCTCTATAAGATGCATTCATAATGAATGCATAGACTTATATTTAGAACCCTTTAAGGACTTCTAGAACCGGTTTTAACTTCTAAGTATTCATTGACTTTAGGGTTACTCTACAAGGGTCAAGATGTCACATAATTAAGGAGGGTTACCAAGTATAAAATATAAATTATTGTTAAGACACCTTAGGAGGAGCGTAACCAAGACAAGACTAAGTATAGGATGACACATCCAAAGGGGTCGCTAGCATATAGGACCAACAAGGGAAAGGTCAACATGAGACCAAACCAAAGACAAGGTTAACCACAAGTCAACAAAAGGTGTCATGACAAAGTTCGAAGAAAACCCTTTTACCCACAATACCAAAGGTGTAACAAGGTGGAAAGACAACTCTTTTATCTCTCTCTCAATGTATGTGGTCCACAAGTATCCCATAATAACTAAAAGTTTGATCATCACCATATAAGGAAGGTCCAAACTAGATAAAACCATGCAAACAAAATATTACTAAAAAAAATAAATACAACAAAGTCCCAATACAAATGGACTTTGCTATACATGTAAACATACACAAAAGCCAAAATCTATTGCTTAAAGAGAAGAAAATACATTATACATTAACAAAGGTAAAGGATATTGCTGAAAGAGAAGAAAATACATTATATATTAACAAATATAGATATCAAACATATGTAAACAAATAAAAACTATTCATAAAGTTGACAAACAAATGATACACAACCATACCTCAAATATGTTCCTCCTCGTCAAGCCCTAAGAAAGTTTATAAAACACTTGCCTTCCTAGATTGTATGGGTTCCTAAGAGAAGAGAATGATATTTTCTTTATTCCTATTTTCTATAAAATGGTCATTTGTACTGACAATTTTATTATGGACTATGCTAACATGTTGAAATTCAATCCATATGAAAGAGGGAAGATCCTATTTACACATTAATGATGCCTTGAATTCAACCATCGTTGTATGAATAATACTAGAAACACACTCTCATGGATGTTGCACACACATAAAAGAATATCCTATAGCTGGTAGGTTAAGGAAATTAAGATGTTAAACACCGTAAAACTTAGGGACAAGAAAAGGACATGGTTGTGACATCGATGGACATTAACTATGACTGACTATGGAGGACTTTGCTACACAAGTATACAAACACGTTGAGCCAATAGTTGTTACTGAAAGAGAAAAGAAATATATATATATATATATA